>PVJL010000597.1:139586-378348 GCA_004026885.1 Lyroderma lyra | reverse complement strand
TTTTAATTCATTTTTATTGTTAGACTTATTGGGGTGACATCTGTTAGCAAGGATTACATAGGTTTCAGGCATACAATTCTACAGTGCATTGTCAACTTGATGTATAATAAGTTCACCACCTAATGTGACTTCTCTTTCCATCACCTTATATTTAGCTTCCCCCTCTCCTCTCCCACCCCCTCCCCTTTCTCCCCTCCCTGACCCACTCATCCCCAAATAAACATTAAACTATTGATTGTGTCCATGGGTTATTTGTTTGTTCATTTCTTTTTTTCTTTGCTTTCAGTTTTATATTCCACATATGAGTGAAATCATGCAGTTCTTTGTTTTTTCTGTTTGGCTTATTTCACTTAGCATGGTGATCTCCAGGCTTATGACAGTTTTCAACAATTTTTGAGGAATGGTGGAGAGAGAATCAGAAAACTACGCATACAGAGATGATATAGGTTCTTCTGTAGTGGAAAAGGGCAGATTCCTGAAACAACAAACCAGCAGAACTCTTCCTAATTCTAAAATGGCTTATTAGGTTGACAGTTTGAAAATCCTTACGGGAAAAGGGAACAGGATCTCTGTAAGAAAATGTTACCATCATAACAGTTCTGTCATCTTCATCTGTGAAACTAACCACCCCAAGCTCAGTGATACAAAACAACACAATTGTTTGTTATTGTTGTCTTAGACAGTCAGGGCCAACTGGGCTAAGCTTGGGGGTTCTTGCTCGGGTCTCTTGTGTGGTTGCAGTCAGAAGTTGGCTGGGGCTGGAGTCCTCTCAAAGGCTTGCTCACTCGCATAGCTGGTGGTCGATGCAGGCTGTCAGCTGGAATACCTACACGTGGCCTCTCCACATGGCCTGAGCTTCCTCACAACCTGGCGGCTGGGTCCCACAAGTAAGGTCCCAAGAGAGCCAGGTGGGAGCTGCATTGCCTTCTATGACTCAGCCTCACGTAGCACCACCTCTGCATGTGAGTCCCTAGGTCCAGCCCGTGTTCAAGGGAAAGGAACAAGACCCCACCTCTTGATGGGAGGACTATTGAGAATTTGTGGACATGTTTTAAAATCACCCACAAGAAGTCACATTAGGTGGTGAACTGATTATACATCAAGTTGACAATGCACTGTAGAATTGTATGCCTGAAACCTATGTAATCCTTGCTAACAGATGTCACCCCAATAAAAAAAATTAAAAAAAAAATCACCCACTGACCCCTATTCCTCTTCCAGAAGGGCAGCTAGATCAGTTGTGAGAGACAGCCTAGATTATCTGGATTCAGGAAGACCCTGGGTGAAAGCCCCTGATGTCTTTATAAATCAGATAATAGACCTGGCTAAGGTAGCTGCTTGTTCAGCCACACCCAGTGCTTGGCCTGTCCACTTTTTTCCTAAATATGCAACTTGGGTGAGTAGGTAAGAGGCTTGCTGCTCAGCTGTGCCCTTGAGGGGGAGAAATGATTGAATCGGAGTTTGCAATATCCTTAGCTGCCAAGAAGAGGAAGAACAACAAATGTTCTACTTTAGGTTTGGAAAGTTTATGGTCAGTGGTCAGTGGATGTGCAAGTCCAGCATAACAGACTATGATGCTGAAAAAAAAATCTTAGAAGGCAGAGAAGTATCAGTGGTAATGCAAGGGAGGTGGAGCACCTAGAGTGCTAACATTTCACTTCTGGGTCTTCTGTCTCAAGAAGGATGTTGTCAGACAGCTTTCAGAGCTGTGGGGACAGGGGTAGGCCTCACTGTCCCTTGGTGGGAATCATGTCTTCCTCACGTAGAGTTTTAATCTGCTTGCTTTTGTACAGCTGTAGTGGGTAGTAGGTGGGCAGAGAAGAGACAGATCAGTGGAGTAAATGCAGGGAGCAGGCAGAGCTGGGAGTCAGATCTGGAAAGGTTGTAAGAGATGACACACTCCTTAATGACAAAGTGCCATGTGCTCTGTAAACTGCAAAGCCCTGTGCAAACTGAAACATGCCCAGCCAACCACATAGCACCCTTCAACCTTTATGAACTACATGAAAGACAAAGTCCTTTGTAAAGTGCCACACACCCGACAAGTCACCAAGGTCTTTGAAAGCTGCAACGTGCCCTGTAACCTGCAAAGCGTCTGGAACTGATGTGTGCCCTCTACCCAAACTGCAAGATGGACCTGCTCCAAAGCACTCTGTAAGCTGAAAGCCCTGTGAAGTGCTTTACACACTGCAATGTACCCTACACCCTGCTAAGCACTCTGTAAACCACAAGACACCTGATAAATGACAAAGCACCTTATAAACTGTCCAGTGCTCCGCGAGGTGCAGAGTGCATTCCAACTGGAAAGGCACACTATGTTGGAGCTGAGGGGTGAGCAGGCACTGGATAAGCAGGGGAAGGGCGTGTGGAGGGAGGCTTCTATGAGGTTCTTGAGCCGGGGAGAAACTTGACCAGAGTTGGGCTTTAGACTCATGAACCTGACAGAAACTGGGGCGGGGCTAACCAGAATGTCAGAAGCTTGTCACAGGAGCAGTCAGTATGCATGAAGGCGGTTTTAAAGCCACCTCTCTCCTGTGTTGGGGACCTAAGTGGGCTGAGCGGAGAGAGGTTACCTTCCCGAAGGGGAACAGGGCCTGCCTTGATGCCATGGAGAGGTGGGCTTTATGGCTGATCAGGGCCAGCTCTTACTGCCTCTTTCCTTTCACTGAAGCGAGTGCAAAGGTTTTTGAAATCCTGAAGGGGCTGCCCTGCTGCAACCCCCAAATAGCCTTTTCTACTTACCCCTCACCAAGGATGGGGTTTTTTTGTTTTTTGTTTTTGTTTTGTTTTTGTTTTTGTTTTTGTTTTGGTATGTGGGTAGCTCCCTGGCTGGGAATCGAACCCAGGCCGCAGGGCTGACAGCGCCAAAGCCTTAGCCACTACACCACCAGGGAGCCCCCAAGCATGGTTTTGACTTGCATCTCTAGGTCATTCTTCCAGGGAAGCATCTGGCCTGCTGTCAGCAAGAACAGGAGTGTTCCTGTCACCCGAGCAGGATGGCCGTGTGGCCCCACTGTTCTAGTCACTCACATTCCTCTGACGTCCCCTTCGTTTGACTCATTCATTCGTCCCCTCATACCTACTGAGAGCCATGCCAGGTCGCTAAGGTCAGACCCTTCCCGCAGGTGGTCGGAGGCAGACTGATGGACCTGGGAACCTTATGCCATGATAGACAGCGGAGAGTTGAGGGAGGGCTTCCCAGACAAAGTGACACCACACCTGTCCTTGAAGGCCGAGTAGAAGCCCAGTAGGAACGGAGAGGAAAAAGGCACCCCCGGCAGGGAGTAGGGCGGGCGGGCAGCGCTGGTGGCTGCAGCGTGGACCCTGAGGTACCTCACGGATTACGGTCCTAACCTTACCCCCAAGTTCTGTGCTTTGAAATTTCCCACACGAAAAAAACGTTATTAAATACTGATCATCATATACATTACTGTTAGATTAGAATTAGAGGCAAGTTCTGTTTAGGAATAACTTCTGGAACAGTTTTTATATTTTATTTTCACATTGCAAACTGTTTATGTAAAATTAAATGAACACGGCAACGAGCTGCACTGCTTCTAAATGGAAAAGGGTTAAAGCAGGAGATGCAAGGTCAGATCAAGGAGAATGAGCCCTCAGGCAGCAGCCTGGGCACTGGGCAGGAAAGGGTGAGGCTAGAAGCAGGGAGGCCAGGGAGGAGGCCAGGGCTCCAGGGGGGCCACTTCAGTCTTGGCGGGACGATAGAGCTGGCTATACACGCTCAAGGCCTGGTATGTGTATTTATTCCTAGAACCTAGCTCAGGAAGTAGGTGCTCAGTAAATACTCACGGTGTGAATGGATGGATGGATGGATGAATGATGAAGAAATATAGGGAGGCTGTGCTTCTTTCCGGGCTTTCCCCCTGCACTTCCCAAGTACCCTATGCCACCCAGAGAGCCCAGAGACCTCCTCCCCATTCACCCTGTGCTGGGGCCTAGCAGCAGGACCCTGGAGGAGCCCAGTAGCCTGGCCCTATCCCTGCACCCCTACACCTGCCCTCTGGGCTTAGCAGAGGTGGGTGCCAGAGCTTCTAGGCTCAGCCCAGACACCTCCACTAGCCACCCAAGGAATTCACTTCTGAAAGGGCCTCAGGTAGGCCTTTGCCCTTATCTGCACTGTGGTGTTGCAAAGGGTCACTTGGACTTTGTGTGTGTGTTCCCCATGGGATGGGGTAAGCCGTGGAGGGAGGTGTTAGTTTGCTAAAAGCAAATATTGTGAATATACCCAGATGCTGTGATGCCTTTTTGATATTTCTCCATTTTTAATTTTTCTGGGGCCCTTTAAATGACAGAAGAGGCCCCCTTCTTCTCTCTTCCTTTGTCTCTAGTCTCTGAAGAGCCCTGCCCTTAAGCTAGGGACTCAGTAAATGCGAAGACACAATGAGTGAAAGGGCCAGTCCTGTCTCTGCCATAAACCCACTATGTGCCCTCCAGCAAGCCCACTCTCTGCTTTTGTTGGTAAAAGAGGGACCCTGAGCTGTCTCTCCCAGGGCTGCTGTGATGCTCAAAACCATCTTATAGCTCAGAAAGTGTAGACAGCGAATGGCTATAAAGCCTTGAGCTGTAGTACCAAGGCAAGGAGTGACCACACGTGTTCATTAGTTTCCTAGGGTGGCCGTAACACCGGTCCCCAAACTGGGAGGTGGAAACAGAAATGTATTGTCTTATGGTTCTGGAGACCAGAAGTCTGTGATAAAGGTATGGGCAGGCCGGATGCCCACTGAGGCACTATGGAAGGATATATTCCAGGTCTCCAGCTTCTGGTCATTCCTGGACTGTGGCAGTATCACTCCAGTCATCACATGACATTCCCGTGTGCATGTCTGTGTCCCCATGACCCCCTTTTATAAGGATACCCAGTATATTAGACTGAGGCTCACCCTACTCTGCTATGACTTCATTTCAACTCATTACAGTGACCCTAGTTCCTACCTTCTGGGGAACCAGGGGTTAGGACTCCAATATGTGAATTTTGGGAGGATACAACCTGTAACACTGCACATGATGACTGACTTTATTGGCCCCCTGTCCTCTCTCCTTTGCTCACTTAATGGAGCCCTCCCACCCCCACGGCAGGCCTCTGCAGTGGTCAGTGCTGGGTATACAGGGTACACAGGTGTTTCAGACACAGAGTCATGACAATTCCAACCTTAAAAACAAGCCAGGGAAGCTGACCTCCAGTGAGTCTCTGGGTCCTCAGGGGGTCAGGTTTTCCCTCTACCCACCCCCGAGAGAAGCACCTGCACCCTTTTCTCTCCAGGAACGGGGACATGAAGGGGCAGCTCCGAGTGAGGGTCACTTGCCCAGGCACCCCCAGCTCTGGGCCCCCTCTGAGCACTGCCCTCCTCTCCCTCCCTCCCCTGCAGTGTTTCACCCCCTCTCCTGGACCTGGAAGACACTGACTCAGCCAAGAGAACAATGTCAGAAGACACCCAAAAGAACTTCTCCTCCTTGACCGTGGGGGATGCAATGGAGGAGCCTCCTCCTGAAGCTGAGAAGTAGGTGGCCATCCTGGCCCCCGGCTGAGGGGACCTCCTGTAGTAGGCAGAATGGGTATGGCTCCCAGCAGGGCTCTGGGCTCTGCCACAGGCCACCAAGGCCTCACTGGGACTAAGTGACCTTGGGCAGTCACATCCTGCTGGGGCACAGGTCCTCTCCAACAATCCCTGACATTCAGCCCATTTTATCAACATGGTGACCAGTTGGGTGTCACTGCTGCTCCCTGGAGCAGCTGCCTGTGGTCCAGGTGGGAGAAATGGAGGCCTTTGGAATTGGAGTCTTTGTGGTAAAACCCCACAGCCTAGACCCATTTGCTGGAGGAGGGTGGAGACTGCTGGCTGTCTGTCTGCAGCAAACTTCCTAGACCTGTCAGAAGTCCACTAACTTGGCCATGCTCACTGGGGAGTGAATCGTGTGTTTGGAGAGAGCATGAAAAATCACACATTTCTCATGAAGATAGAAAAGCAAAACTGTGAGCACCTAGAAAAGTCACAGGTGCCACCAGGACCCCCAGGTTGGACAGACACATAGAGGGCCTCCGCTGTGCAAGGTGGAAGGCCACACCCACCTTGGCCCAGGACAGGGCTCAGGATGCTGTCCAGACCAGCCCTCTTCACCCCCATTTCCCAGAATTTGCTTCTCTCTATTTTGATTTTTAGTATGAAATATCCTAATGTGGATCTGCCTCCTCTCAGCAAAGCCAGGAGGGGCAGTAAGATGATAACTGACTGGAAGAAGCTGTCCTACAAGAAGTGATGCGGCTCTGCCACCCAGAGCCCCAGGCACACATGGGCTCTCACACCCACCTGGCCACCCAGCACTGCCTCCCAGCCCCCACGCCCTTTCTCTGAGCCTTCACTTAATAAACAAGCATGCCTCCAGCACCTGGGTGAAGCCATGGGCTAGTCTGGCTCTGCAAGGCCAGAGGCACCCCAGTAGCCCTGCTCCAGGCCAAGTCCTTGCAAACTTGGTTCCTCCAACCCAGAGAGCTTCCTCTGTGGCCAGTGAAGTCGGCCCAGGAAGCCCCCACTCCCAAGAAAACAAAGCTCTCTAAGGGGACCAAGCCAAACCAGACACTGGGGAGATGTGGGTGGGACCAAACCATGTCCCCCTTCCCTTCATGGGGTGGGGAAGGGCTCAGGTTCTGGCCCAGGTGGAAAACAGGGTGTGAGACACAAGAGGGAGTGGGGAGGACACAGACAGGAAATCGGAGCAGGTGGGAGAAGAGACAAAAGGAGCAGTGCCAGGTGAGATGATGAGAAGGGAGAGAGCTGGGGGAGGGAAGGGAAAGAGGGAGGAGAGAGAGGGGAAGAAGTAAGTGGACATAGACGGAGGGGGCCATGGAGTGCGACAGAGAAGCACTGACCGGCCACCGCCAGGAACAGCACTCAGAAAGCCCTGGGCCCCCGCATGCTTAAGTCCCCTCTTAGCCCAGCCTCAGTGCTCATGCTAACAGAGCTGAAGAATCCTTACCAGCCTCGAGGGCCCAGGGATGGCAGCCCACCTGGTGTGCTGACGCCTCCCTGGCGGCACTTAGGAGGGGCATATAGCACAGCCCCTCTGGGCCACTTCCCAGGAGCAGGGTGAGGGCCCCACAGGGTCTGCCTTGCTTTCCAAGCCGGAAGAAACTTCAGGCCCTCATCTGTGTGGGTGGTGTTCAGTGACGTGCTCCACACTTAACTACTTGTGCTCCCTTAGTAATAGATGCTTTTTTTAATCTGAAAATTTTAAGGTTTAATTTTTATCATTTGTATCATTCAAAAGTTTTTTATTTTTATTATTATACATTTGTCCCCTAAAAATGGATTTGAAATGATGTGTTCATTCTTAAGCATGCATTCTTTCATACCTAAGGGCCTAATACTTGTTAGGGGTCCTGGGCATCCAACCACTCTCTCTTCCTCCCTTCTGAACACAAGGACAGATAAGGATCAGAAGGCAAGTTCCACCTCTGTCCCGGCATGTGGACACCCTCCAGTCCCTCAGACACAACTCTCTAAAGGTTGGAATGGAGATGTCTCTCACCCTCTTACCTTACACCCTGAATTCAGCCTTTGGGCCTGCATGCTCAGCTGTGCACTCCCACCGCCGCATGCACAGGGAGTACAAAGCTATCTCTAAAGGGCAGGCCCTGGGCCAACCCAGGTGTTCACCACCCTGAAATGGGGCCTCAAATGAGCTGATGTGTGCAGGGACATCTCCCATCAGTAGAATGGGGCCCAGTGAATGTCCAGTGCTACATAATCAAATTGTCCCCTTGGGAGGAGGGAAAAAAGGGGAAGCCCTCTCCCCCTGAGGACACTGGGAAAGAGAGAGAAGGTTTCACCCCCTTCCCCAACAATGCCCCCAACAAACTAGGCATGATGGGGAAGTGTGGGATTATCTGAGAAAGTCATACTACTTGACTGGAGTAGCTGGATCTTACCTTCAAGTTCCTTTCTGTCTTCTTCTTCCTTAGATTTAGGGAGGTCCAAGGCTTTCTAAAGCTAAAAGGTATGACAGGATGCAAGTGGAAGCTCCAGAGACGGCAAACACATTGGCACACGTACTCCTGCCATTCGTCCCAGGCCCTTCCAGGCATCATTAGTCAGTCACAGCACTCTGAACCCCAGGTGATGGCTCAGAATCCATCTTCAGCAAAGGTCCAGGCAGCCACTACCAGTCAATTACTAATCTTTGCCAGGCATGGAGTAACCCTTTCCTCTATATGGGCCTCAGTTTTTAGGAAGAATTCTTGGAGTAAGTGAAGGTAAAGTTGGAAGCAGAGCCTAAAGCAAGCTTGTCCAACCCATGGCCATGGGCTGCATGTGGCCCAGGATGGCTTTGAATATGGCCCAACACAAATTCATAAACTGTCTTAAAACTTAAGATTTTGGTGACCTTTTTTAGCTCATCAGCTATCATCAGTGTTAGTGTATTTTATGTGTGGCCCAAGACAAGGGAAGCCAGAAGTTTGGACGCCCCTGGCCTAGAGGGTAGATTCTGTTGGGACACCTCGCTGTGTGCATCTGTGCCAGCGGAAAGTAAGGGGCAATCTGATTATTCACCTCCCGGGAACTTAGCCTGTCAGGGGGACGTGTAATGGCACGTAACCCCAGGATCTCCCTTAATTCCTGTTCAGGTTGATCCAGAAGAAGGCCCAGGAGGGGAAGACTATCCATGAATAGACTCAGGATCAAAGAAAATTAAAACCACAAGGAAACCCAAGGGTTGGGGTATCTAATATCTCACTTTAGAAAGAGGGAGACTGAGGCCCTCAGAAGGGAAGGGACTGCCAGAGGCCATGCAGTCAAGTCGGCACACGGTAACACTAGGCAAGGTCCCCGCTGCCCGGTCCACCGCCTTTTCCTCCACTCCATTCCTCTGTGCGGAGGTGACCCAGGTCCAGAGGAAGGGGGAACCAGGTCAGCAGCGAGGCAGAGAGGCAGGACTTAGCTCATGCTTGGTAATGGTGGATGAAAGTCACTATTAATAAAGTGATTAAAGAGTCCCCCACACAATGCCAAACTCCAGCACAGCAAGGCCCCCCTGCTGGCAGCCTCCCCATCTGCAGCTCCATCAAGGGTTAAGGAGCTTAGCCGAGGAGAAGCAGGAATGAAGTAGCAGCCCTCATAGCAGTCTCCCTATCTCTGAGCCATCTCTCCCCGCCCTCCCAGCTCAGGCCTTCGGAATTGAAAGCCCCTCCAGGCTGAAGCTCCTCTGCTGGCTGCATCCTAATAACTTTCCCTGCCAGGCCCGCCCCCACCCACCTCTGCCCTTGGCTCTCACTTCCCCAGGTCTCCGGATGCAGGGGCCCTGGAGATGCCCTGGACCTGTCAGCTCACGTGTGGGAGAGACACTGGTTCATTCCAGCTCCTGGCCCTGTGGGACTGAAGAAGAGGGAAATGGGGTGGGGATGCGGGGGGAGTACTGACAGGCTGGGGAGTACTGAGTCAGCGTGTCCCAGTCACTCTCGGTCTCAGGGAACCAATCCATCCTGCCATGGGTCCGCAGATTACGGCCCATTGGTGAACTGTGAAATCCATTTAGTGAGTTCTGATCCACATTAAAAAAGAGAGAGAGAACTGGAATTAGTGTGTTGCATATAACAAAGCAAGATGTATCCGAGTTAGCGGCGGCGGCGGGGCTAGAAAACAGATCCTGGCCCCCACCCGCTGGGCCACATGACCTGGGATGTGTTTGTTGACCTTCCGTGCTTCCATGTCCTTATCTGTCCATTGAGAAGAAGCACATCCACATCATGGTGTCAGGAGTGAAGGAGTGAAACGGAAGGGCTCGGGGAACATGAGGCCATCGTGTGTGGTGGCTCTTCTTGTCCTTACTGTGGAAAATGCATTTCTTCCCTGGCACAGCGTGTAGTCATACGGGCTTGAAAACCACTACATTTGAGGATTAGGCAGAGGTCCTGCCTATGGCGAGAATTCAAGGTGCAGCCTTGGACAGGGGGTGCTGCTCTTCGCAAATTAGAGAAGAGGGGCCTGAGGGGAAAAGAAAAAGCCAGAGGGCCCGGAGGCAGGTCTGCGCGTACTGCCCTCCGCAGTTCCCACCGCTCGTGGCCTCCCTCACCCCATAGGTGAGCAAGCTGCTGTGGCTGCTGGATCATGTTGTGTCAACGCCCAAAAATACGATGGCTGGACTGTACAGTAACAGTCTGCTTAGTTTTGTAAGAGACCACTGAGCTGCCTTCCGAAGTGGCTGTACCATTTTGCATCCCCACCAGAAGGGAATGAGCGTTCCCCTTGTCCTCGTCAGCGTTTGGTGGTGTCAATATTTTGGATTTTGGCCATTCTGACAGGCATGCAGTATTATCTCGTTGTTTTAACTTTCCTTTTTATAGTGACATATAATTTTGAGCATCTTTTCATATGCTTAATTGCAATCTGTGTATCTATTTCTTTTTTTAATGTGGGTCGTTCCCTGGCTGGGAATCGAACCCAGGCCGCAGCGCTGACAGCGCCGAAGCCTCAGCCTCTACACCTGTGTATCTTCTTTTGATGATGTATCTGTTCTGGTCGATTGCCGACTTTTTAATCGGGTTTTTCATTTTCTTGTTGCTGAGTTTTAAGAGTTATTTGTGTATTTTGGATAACAGTCCTTTATCAGCTGTGTCTTGTGCAAATATTTTCTCCCAGTCTGTGGCTGGTCTTTTCATTCTCTTGACATTGTCTGTTGCAGAACAGAAGTTTCTAATTTTAATGAAGTCTAGTTAATCGATCATTTCTTTCATGGATTGTTCCTTTAGTGCTGTATCTAAAAAGGCATCACCATACCCAAAGTCATCTAGATTTTCCCCTGTGGTATCTTCTAGGAGTTTTATTGTTTTGCAGTTTACATTTAGGTCAATGATCCATTTTTAGTTAATTCTTGTGACGGTCTGCGTCTAGATGTTTATTTTATTTATTATTATTATTTTGCATGTAGATGTCCAGTTGTCCCAGCACTACTTGTTGAAAACATTGTCTTTTCTCTGTTGTGTTGACTTTGCTCTTTTGTCAAAGATCAGATCAATTGATTATATTTCTGGGGGTCATTTCTAGGCTCTCTATTCTATGGACCTACTCGTCTCTTCTTTCATCAATACCACACTGTCTTGTTACTGTAACTTTATATTAAGTTTTGAAGTCAGGCTGTGTCAGTACTCTTGACATTTTTTTCTACTCTTGACTTTTTAGATTTTTTTTTTTTTTTTTGCTTTTTGGTATGTGGGTAGCTCCCCAGTTGGGAATTGAACCCAGGCCGCAGCGCTGACAGCGCCAGCGCCGAAGCCTTAAGCCACTACACCATCAGGGAACTCCCTCTTCACTTTTTAGAAGTGGAAATTGAGACACCAAGAAGTTAAGTAACTTGCCCAAAGTTACACAGTAAATGGCAGAGCCACAATTTGACTCGAGTCTTTTGACTACAAAGCTTGTGTGTAGGACGGGGATTAAAACACAGGAGATGGGAAAAGGGAGGAGGGGGAAAGGGTGGGAAAGGGAAGGAGAGGACAATGTCGGAAAATTTGAAAGCAACAGTTTTCCCCAGAAATACAAACGTGGCCTCTCCTGCTCCAAAGCTGGGGAGAGGTGGAGCAAAGGGAGGATAGAGAGGTAACGGTTGAAGGAGGCCCTGTGGCCCGCTGGGAGGGCTGTGGTTTTTACCCTGAGTGCGGGAGGAGCCAGGGAGGGTGTGCAGCAGAGGAGGAATGAGACCCGACTTGGTTTTAACAGCATCCCTCTGCCTGCTGTGGAAGAACAGCCCTCCTGGGGGACGGGGGAGGCAGGCAGAATGGGGATGTACACGTGTTTTGAAGATTGAGCCAGTAAGGTTTCCTAACAGGTTGGATCTGGGGTGGGGGAGAGGAGAGGGGGCAGGAATGACTCCCGTGTTCTGGAAGGATGGACATGCTGTTTCTGAGTTAGGAGATGGCAAGAGGAGCCTGCTTAGGGATGGGCATTAGAAACTGGGTTTTGTTGGTGTCATTAGGAGTGTCCACTAGGCACCCGGGTGGAGAGGGCTGGTGCTGTCTTCCCCAGGTCCCATCCCACGTGTCTCCTCTGCAGGTGAAAGAGGGAGGGAGGAGATTTCTGGGGGCAGGGAAACACTGGAGGGGCTGCAGGCAGTAAAGGAGGTACCAGAAAGGATCGCACACCTGAAAGAAAGTGGGGTTCCCCAGGCTGAGATCTGGGACTCTTCCCCAAGCTGACTTGGGATCATGTGGGAAGGGAAGTCAGGAAGAGACTCCCCCGAGGATGGCTGGAACTCTCACCTCCTAGTGCTTTCAAGAGAGCTGTGCAACCGTGTCACTGGCTGTCAGCGGTTTATTTTAGGTGGAAGCACACAGGGCTCAGAGTGAGAAGGATATTCCTTCCCATCCTCTTCCCATCCTCCCATTAGTCAAGGAGTCTCAGGTGGGTGCTACCCCATCTCTAACACCTCACTGACACCTGCTAATTTCTCTTCTTAACCAAGACGAGCAGATGTTAAGCTCAGAGCCTCTGCAGGCAACAGGATTTGGCTAGTCCTGAACATGTTCGCGTTACTTCCAGTCTGTTTTAGAGTGACTTTGTATTTAATTTATGGCAAATCATGGCAGTGATTGGACGTTTCTTTTAAATACGTCTAAGTTGAACATGTGAATGAATGTAATGAAAGATAGTAAATACACGTGGCAAGCATCGTGGAGGTGATGCATAAACACTCGGCATTTGGGAAACCCTCTCTTAGTAATCATGTTTGTAGGGTTGCTGTGAGGTGTGGCTTGTGCCAGTCCTTTTGCTTTGGGTACTTTCCGTGTGTGCCCCGTCGCTGTGATATTCTGCTTCCTTCCTCTTCCTCGTCCCCTGGTCTTTTCCTCTAGGAAGCAGGGGAGCCTTTGGCCCACAGCCTTGGGCAGGCTCTGGAGCCTCTGAGGATCTCTTTCTACAGAGCCAGGTCTGCATCCTTGCTGGGCCCCAGTCCACTGGGGGGCGTCTCCACACCGACTGCATCCGCCCACAATTGCACTGTCCGGCTGCGCTGACCTCGCACCCCCCTCCCTCCGTCCTCAGGGCTTCAGAGCAGTTTCGCTTTCTGTCTACCAGAGCTGCCATGGCCCCTGCTGTCTGTGCACCATCTCAGCTGCCCCTCTCCCCCTCAGCAGCCCTGTGACGTGGGCACCAACACTGAGAGGTGACAAGGCTGGTGAAGTCACCTGGTAGATGAATGGCTGATCCAGGATGGCTGCAATGATAGTGGAGGTGGGGCTGGGCCCCCACACTCCCTAAAAGAGCCACCTGGGAGGGAGACAGGAGGACCAGGGGCTGAATGGAGGGAGGGGCCTCCTCCCAAATGCATAGGATCAACCATGTGGCCAGCCTTTAAGAACAAAGCTAGGCCCCCCCAGACACAGGGGATTTCCTCCTCCCTCAGAGGCTCTTAAATCTTAACAAAAATCCTGCCGTTTCTGACGTATGAAAGCTGAAGGCTTCTCCTGGAATCCCTCGATATTAATCAGTGTCACTTTTATCGCGTTTACTCTGACCAGCACTGTTCTGAACACTTAACAGGCTTTAACTTGCTTAGTTCTCCTAAAAGCCCTATGACAGGGGTGTCCAACCTTTGGGCTTCCCTGGGCCACATTGGAAGAAGAATTGTCTTGGTCCACACATAAAATACATCAACACTAATGATAAGCTTAAAAAAAAAAGTCGCAAAACATCTCATAATGTTGTAAGAAAGTTTATGAATTTGGGTGAGGCTCATTCAGAGCTGTCCTGGGCTGCATGTGGCCCGTGGGCCACAGGTTGGACAAGCTTGCCCTATGATGTAGGTGCTTTAATATTCCCATTTTGAAGATAGAGACATTGACGCACAGAGAGGTGAAAAGACTTGCATAAGGTCACACAGCAGGTCCGTGGCAGAGCTGGAAGTCAAGCCCAGAGAATGTGGCTCCCCATTCTTATCAAAGCCAATGTGCCAGGACCCGAAGGGCAGGGTGGCAAAGCTATGGTCTCTGTTCGTGCTGGAACCTCCAAGGCTGCTGGTACAGAGGGGCCAGCCCCTCCTCACTGGCCTGGGCGGGGGCCAGAGCCACAGAAGCCCAGAAGGGCCCTCAGCCACCTGCCTCCACACTGGCACTGTCAACCCTTGACAGCTTTTCCTGGTAGGTGGGCATGCTGCCTCTACTTGCACACTCCCAGTAATGCGGAGCTCATTCCCTCCTGGCCACCTGTGCCCTCCCTACTCTGCTCTGCCTGGGAGAAACCTCCTCTTCCTTACCTAGTGAACCCAATACCCGCTGGGGTCTGGTGCTGCAGACCCCCAAACCCACTTGTCCCCCTGCTCTGGACAGCACCTGGGGTCTCTCTGACCTCTCCAGACCCAGTAGGGTTTTCTGAACTCCGAAGGCTCTAAGGGTATTTTGCGGAATTAAAATGAAGACAGGGCTACAGCCACCAGTGTATGGTGTATGTCGGCTACCATGGGGAAGTAAAGTCTTTGGGGCTCTGCTTTCACCCAGCCTCCCCACCTGCAGCCCAGTGCACCCTTTCCAGGGTCTGGCCCTTTTAAATTTAGCTGGAGGAAAGAGCAGTTTGTGCAGGCCTGGAACGCAGAGACAATCAGCAACAGGAAAAAGTCATCCGAGGGGAGTTTTCAATGAATTATGGAGGCATTGTTCCTGAGCCCAAGGAGCCAGGGCTGCTGGTCCAGGCCTCACTGACCCAGCCCAGGCCTTTGGGGCCAAACATTGCCTAGAGCTGCGTCAGGACAACACAATGTGGGCGTCTGAAGGCAAAAAAAAAAAAAAAAAAAAAAAAAAAACCACCAGAGGAAGAAAAATACTGGAAATTCCCTGTGTCCCAGCGATGGAAGAGCCTTTCTTGAAAATCAACAGCAAGAGAAAGGTTGGTTGCTACCCGCCCAGGCGTGGGGCGGGGTGGGGGACTCGGGGAGTGGGAGGAAGTCACAAGCGATATTTTGAGATATTTTCAGTCTGGTGTGATGCTGCTTGATTTTCCAAAACATAAGGGCCTCATACTGGGGGGAGAGTTGAGGTTGGACTGGGGCTGACCGGGGGTGGGGCCGGGGCTCAGGATGGGCCAGGACTAGGACATAAACAGAAACTGACCCAGTTGGAGCGCTCTGGTGTCCCAGCTGGCTGGATCGCACAGCCCCTTGCAGCCAGGGGAGGCCCAGAGGGTCGCCTGTTGATCCAAAGGCCCTTTGAGACCTTGATGAGAGGATGACAGATGAATCCTGGGGTGCACTGCTCAGAAAGCCTACCAGGTGGCTAGTCAGATTCTGCTTGTTCATCTCTCCCAGTGGGAAGGTCACTACCTAGTGGTCAACCCATCCCATAGCTGCACAGTTCTCGGACTTGCAGACGTAATAGCAATGTTTCTGGAAGGAACATGGTAGTAAACAAACAAACAAACAACAAAACAAAACACTTCCGTGCTCATGGAGCATTCTAGTGAGGAGACACAGACAGAACACACAACATTTATAGTATGTTAGAAATTGCAAACTCTATGAAAAGATAAAGCAGAGAAAGGTGTAGGAGGTACTTGGGATACTATTCTAAAAGTAGGAGGGTAAGGAGAAAATTTCTCCTCACTCTCAGCTGAGACCTAACCCCCATGACACTAGACTCATGGGCCTGTAGCCTTTTCACTACCCCTGTCCTGGGGCAGCTCTGCTCTGCTCTGTTCCAGGCTGAACAGGGCCAGCTCCTCTTGAGAAGAGGGCTCCAGCTCCTCCTCATCTTTCTCCTGCAGCTCAAAGCTGAATGCCTTTCCCAGAAGTGGGTGGAGCACTTTAAACCCTTTATCTAAATGAATGCACGTAAGGTCCCAATTTAGCTGTTTTGTAGCAGCTGATCCCACCGTTACCTCCTACTGAGCTTACCGACCTCTGCTGCCCTGTGGACAACAAGCCCCACCTCCTCCATCCACGGGTAGTGCCGGCTTGCAGTCCCAAGAACACGAATTTGCATTTATTACTATTGTTTAGTCTTGTGGCATTCTGTCCGTGCAGCTAAGAAAAATATAAAACGAAAAGAAAGGTGAGCAAAGAATATGATCAGGCAATTCACTACAGAAATGCAAATGGCCCCCAAACAAATGAAAAGATGTTCAAGCTCTCAGGCAGTTGTGGAAATGCAAATTAAAAGAACAATGAGATGCCATTTCTCTCCCATCAGATTGGGAAAAAATATTAAATATTGATGACATCCAGTGCCAGCAAGGAGGGGAGCAGTCGAGCAGTTTTGACACTGCTGGTGGGGTTGCAAGCTGCCATAATCTTTTGGGACAGTAATCTGCAGTTTCTATTAAAGTTTAAAATGTGTGTGCCCTTTGATCCAGCAATGGCACTTTGGAGAATTTATCCTTTCAAATCACAGACACATAAGGTGATATTTACAAGAGAGTCTGTTGCAAAAGAAAGAGAGAGAGAGAATGTGCTAAATGTCGAAGAATAGGGCAATGATTGAATGAATCTTAGTACACTCATGCTATAAAATATTAGGCAGCTGATAAAAATAATTAGATATGTATCTATGTACATACATATGTATGAACCTGGAACCATGTTTATGATATATGAGGGCTGTCCAGAAAGAATCCAGCCATAAATGCCTCTATTTTTCATATTGCATGGTTGGATACTTTCTGGATACAGCCCTCATATTATTAGACAAAAAGACAAGGTGCAAAGTCTAGTATATGGTGTGATCTTATTTGTAAATATGTTTGAAAGGTTACACTAGAAAGAAATATTCACCAAATATCAGCGACATCAGGGCAGGAGGACTGCGAAGACAACGTTATTATATTTTTTATGTCATTTCTCTATTGTTTGATTTTCACAATAACTTTATATATCTCATAATTTAGGTAGCAAATACTTTTTCTAAAAAGTCATTTTTAAGTGGCTCATAGAGCTCTGCCTGTCATGTCGTCATAATGAACAGCGGTGCAGGTTCCAGAAACTGTGCAGAAGGGACTGGGCTAGGTTTCCTAATCTTGGTCAAAGAATTTGGGGGTGCAGGGTCTAGGCTCAGGTCACCCACCACTTTCCATCTTGCATGCCAGCTCTGAACAGTGGCAGAGGCTGCTACGCAGAAAGCAGGTTCTGAGGCTGTTTCTAGGCTCCACTGGCCAGAGTGCTGTGACTGAGTAGCGCTGTCTGCCCTCAACAGTGCACTGGTGAATGGGAGCACCAAGTAACTAATCGGCCATGCTTAGTCTACGCCAGTGATTCTCAGACTGAAACGTGCACTAAAGTCACAGGGGGATCTTATTGACACATAGGTTCAGGTCCAGCAATTCTGAGGTGTGGCCCATGTTTTTGCATTTCTAGCAAGTCCCCAGCAGAGCCCCATGCTGCTGGTCTGAGGACCACCCTTTCTGAAGTATAGGGTAAGGATCTTTGAGAATTCCAGTCACAGCTCCCTTCTCTTCTCCCTCAACTTTTTACCATTTACAAACAGAACTGATCAACCCCTCCCCACTGTCCAGCACTTTTTATACCCATCACACTGCTTGATTCTTGGAACAACCCAGGTTATTATCTTCCTTGACAGATGAGAAACTGCAGATGCGAGAGAAGACAGGACTCTCCCTGCTCCCCCCGCTGCTGGTGGCAGAAGTGGGCCTAGATGGCAGATCAATCACCAACCTCCCTCACCCCCAACCATTTCCCCTCTGGAGCCAGAAACCATCCAGAAAGACCCTACTGCTCCCTGAGAGTGCTGTGTTCACTGCTGTAAATAAGGTCTCCGACAAACCAGGTCCCTCCTCCCTGGGCAACCTCTCACAGCAGGCTGGGTCTAAGGCAGCCACGGAGGGAAGGGAGACTCGCCGACAGCGTGAGTTATGGGCTCCGGGAAGCCCATTAGTCACTGAAGCGAGAGAAGTTAACTCGAGCTTATTAACTCTAAACGTTTATTATTCACATTGATCACTACAGCAGACAGCACCCGCCACCCCACCCCCAGGAGCCAGCCAGTGCATTCTGATCACAGGACGGCCATGCCTGTGTCCTGAGTCCCCAGGAAATGCAGGCAGGCCACAGACAGTCTCAGCTGCCCCTTCCAAGAGGCCAAGAAGGGTTTCTCCTCAGTGGCCCTGTCACTTATCTGGTCCTCTCATATCTGCCAGCCCCTGTCCTGAGCCAGGTCCTGAGACAGACTGGGGAGCTGCTGTGCCCAGTCAGACTCCATCTCTGCCATCACAGGCTGGCCCTGAGGTGAAGGAGGTGGGGCTGCCTGGTGGTTAGGAGCCAACGTAAAGGTCAGCTTGGTTTGATTTCCAGCTCTGCCACTCAGCAGCAGGTAAACACGTGACTTTTCAGAGACTCCATTTTGTCAACTATAAAATGTGTGTGTGTGGGGGGGTGCTTACTCATTCAACAACTATTTATTGAACACCTACTATGTGCCAGGCACTTTCTAGGCCCTAAGATGCAGTAAAGAACAGGAAAGCTCATTTCCCTCATGGAATTTATATTCTGGCGATGGCAACAGGCATAAACCTATTTAAAAAAATAGAGGAATTTCAGATAGCAGTGAGTAAGATGAAAATAATCTCAAGTTATGTGGTAGAGAGTGACTAGGGGCCTGGGAGGATATTAGTGGGAATGCCAGGGACAGCCACAGGAGGTGGCATTTGAGTTGAGACCTGAATGACTAAGCAGCCAGCCAGGGAGAGACCTGGGCCAAGGGGAGATCAGGCAAAGCTTGGCATGCATGGTGACTGAAGAGGAGGCAGGGCGACTGGGCGTTAAATGAGATGTGGAGGGAAATGGGACCCACATTTCCCAACATTTGTAAGGACTTCAGATTTTATTTTCAGTGCAGTGGGGAGCCACTGAGGCGTTTTAGGTTAAAAGTGTTATTAAGGGCATAATCATACTTGATTTCCCTCATGGCTGTTATGAGGTATATTGGACACCACGGGTTCTGCCCAAATGCCCAGGTGTTCCTGTCCCACAACTGCAGTGATGTTGGTTGCTAACTGCTGACAGCTGCCCCCTTCTCTTGAGCATGGCCTTTGGCTGCCACACCTCTCCAGGGCAGCCCCCTCACCTCAGGCTGGGGCCAATCTGTGCTCTTTGCAGTACAGAGCTCCCCCAGGGGGCTAGCTGAGGCCACTTTCCAGTTGAGACCACAGTCTTGCTTGGTGCTTTGCTCCCACCCTCCCTGCATCCCTCACTCCTGCTGAGAACACTTCTTTGATATGTCACATGCACCTGGATCCCTGACACAGGCTCTGCTTCTAGGGAATACGACCTAAGACATGAGAATTAGATCAAATGGTGACTATAAAGGCTGAACCCAGTGCCTGTCACGCAGCAGAACTTCAGGTGACCAACTCATCCTGGTTTGCCCAAGACGTTGATGGTTTTAGCACTGAAAGAAAGTCCTGCATTCCTCAGTCCTGGGCAACCCAGGATGGCTGGTCACTGGAGGTAAGTTCTTGCTTGATAAGGTTCATTCGTGCATTAAGTACATACCTCCTGGTCTCCCTGTGCCAGGCTCTGTCAATAGAACCACAATTGGATCTCATCCTTAGGAGCTCACAGGCCAGTTGCAGGAAGCAGAGAATATCATCAGATGCTTATTCAGGCCTGTGAAAAGGTCACGAGAGCTGTCCAGGGGTGGTGAGGCAGGGGCTGCCCTGGAAGGAAGAAAAGGTGCTGCCCAGTGAATAGAGGTAAAATATCCACCCTGGTGAGCTGATGAGCAGGAAAGCCCAGGGCTTCAGATCTACAAATGCACAGAGAGGCTGTGAGAAGCAGGTTCTGGGGTCCTATCAGCCATGCCTCAGCTGCCCCATGTCTCAATTTCCCTATCTGGAAGGGCCCTCCAGATCCAACAGGAAGCCCAGAATGTCTGCAAAGCAAACACCTCTTTGGGAGGAGTCTTCCAAAGACACCGAGGCCCCTGGGCCATTAGTCAAGACAGTTAAGACAAAACAAGGAACCTCCTCTGACCCAATAGGCATTGTACAATCCATGACAACCCAGACAAGCAGTCCTATTATCTTCATTTTATAGACAGGAAAACTGAGGCTTAAAGAGGAGTAGTGATCTTCCCAAAGTCACAAAGCTAGTTGTGGAGGTGAGGTGGGGTCCCAGGGCTCTCAGCCTCCACAGCCACTGAGCCAGTTCATTCATTGAAGAAGATAAGGAAGGCATTGCTGCCCACATTTGATTCATTCATGTATGCATTCCACCTTTTATCTACTCACCAATCACAGAGGGGAGTGGCTAGAAGTATAGGTTCCAGAGCCAGCTCCACTGTGCGGAAGTTATGGGACCAAAGGCAAATATGACTTACTCTCTCTGTGCCCTGAGGTCCTGTCTCTCAAAGAGGAGATCACATAGTGCCCTCCCTCCAAGGGGTTTTGTAAAGATTAAATAAGTTAATACATGGCAAGTGCTTAGAACAGAGCTTGGCACATCACCTCAGCTATGATTGATTTTCGTATTACTTTGACTTAGTATGATGCAAGTCATAATAACAAAATATTGAAAACAACGTAAATATTCAGCAATAGGGGAGTTATTAGCCAACCATGATTTATCGATTTTAGTAGACACAAGGCAGATGGTCTTGGTGCAAAGCTAGACAAATAAATGTGTAGAATCATTGGGTTTATGACAATCAAGATGCTGCAGTGCAGTGGGAAAAGGATGTCATTTTAAATAAATGGTGCTGGGTCAGTGGGATATGCATGTGGGGAAGAAAAGATTCTTGACCCCTACCTCACACCATGCACACATATCTGTTTCGGTGAACTCTATGCAGCCATTTACCGACCACAGTACTGGCTACACGTGCGTTTGCCCAGTCCTGCACTCTTAAAAATGTGAACTTGGGATAATAAAGCCACTTCAAATGTGTGGACAGACTCTGATGAGAAAGCCAAGGTGAGGAGGGAGGAGAAAGAAAAGCAAGCCAAGGTGAATCTCAGTGGTGTCGCTGGCTTCATATGAATTAAAATTTTAGTTGTGATGGTTGTCTTTTCAGTAAAATGACCGACAGTCCTTTATTTTGAAGGTCACTCATGCAACTCACCCAATCCAAGATAGTCACAGAAGGAAGATGAATTTTAGGCAACAAGTAGTCAATAAGAAAGTTCCAATTTCCTTTGGAGCAAAAGGAAAACACATTTTGTTGTCCCCCAGCAAGGAGATGGAAAAAAATAAAATAACCAAGGGAAAAGTCACCCCACGCTTTCCTTGCGGTCGAGGGCCCCCACCGCTGTGGCGCCATGAGGAAGTCGAAGGTTGAGTGAGCAAAACATGTTTTCCTTCGGCAGGACGTCTGTAGGAACTGTTGGAATCAATTATTGGAAAACACAAAAATAAACTTCAGCCCATGGTAAACACTACCCTTCTCTCTGGGATCAGGAAAACAAAGGCCAGGATGGGGGTCAACATGCAACAGTGGGTAAGCATGCCAGGCAGGAGGCAGGGACCTGGATTTTGGATGAGGCCATGGAAGGCAAGAGCCTTCCTGAGCCTCAGTTTACCCATTTGCAAGTTCACGATCCTGTGTTCATCTCGCTGAATTGGGGGTGAACTCGCTCATTTGATAAATGCGTGTTTAGCTCCGATTCTGTGCCTGGCTATGAGCTGGGGGCTAGACACCCTGAGATGCTGCCTTCTTAGCACTCATGTGCTCAGGGCCAGCTTCATGTGAATGACCACGGGGACACACACTCCAGAGGGCCCCATGCTTGCTTTAAACCCCGATGTTCTACTGTCATCATTTGAAATTCTTAATTTTTAAACAAGAGGCTCTGTGTTGTCATTTTGCACAGGGCCCCGCCCATCATGTATCTGGTCCTGGGTGTGAGGCAAGAACCAATGATGCTTTTCATTCGTCACTGAGAGTGTCTGACCCCTCTGGGTTCCCTCGAAGGCTTGACACAAAGAGGGTGCTGATAAACAGGGGTGAAATGAACATGAAGGGAGAAGCCAGGGGTTATGGACACTGCTATGCCACTGCCCCAGCTGGTACCTCTGCCACAGGAACCCCTCAAGCCCTCACAGGTGCTGCAGCTGCCCCTGTTTTAGGGAAGATTATCTCCATTTTGGTTGGGAAGTTAAATGCAGTGGGAAAAGCACCAACGGTGTGGTTATGTCAGACCTGGGATCGTAACCTTCTGCTGCTCATGGGCTCAGTGTCCCTGGGCAAGTCTCTGACCCTCAGTGTCCTCATCTGTTAAATGGCTATGATTACACCTGGCATAGAGAGGGCTTGTAGAGATTAAACAGATAATGTTTAAAGTGCCACAGCTCTACCAGTTCGAGGAGGCGCCAAGCCCACATCTCCATGGGCGGTTGGGCGTATCTGGATCCTAGGGGAGGTGTTTACAACTAGAGGCAAACCCTCCTCAGGCTTTAAACGTAGGAGTTTCCCCAGACCCTGGCACATTGTCCCGAGAGAGCAAGGCTGGGTGCTGCTGCCTGTTCATAAGTGAAATGCAAAGAATTTGTATTTATAAATAGTTAAAAATCAGTTAATCTGTCAATCAGTGAGAAGTGGTATGTGGATTAGACATTCACAAACATGAGCAAGTGTGTACCTGCTAAAGACATCAAGTCCTGATTGATTGTCTGCGATGTGCCAGGTACTTCATTAAGAATACTTAGGAATAATTGCTAACGTTGCTGAGCAGTTACTATGTGCCAGGCACCACCAGGCTAAGTACTTAAGGGTCGTTATTGTATTTGGTCTTCCTAATGGACACACGCAGTAGGTGCTAGAAATGCCCCCATTTTACAGATGAGGAGAGGGACACCCAGAAGGGAAAGGGATTTGCCTGGGACCCAGAGCTGGGAAGTGGTGGGGCTGGGGCTCAAGCCTTAGCATGTGGTCCACACCCTTGTCCAAACTCTGAGCTGTCAAAGTTCTGTCCCCAGCTCACACTGTGAGACCATGAGAATGATTCACTCATGGGTCCTGCCAGACCACACATGGCAGGTCTTTCCCCCCTCGCCCCACATGCCATCCCCTCATCAAGGACACCCCTGAACTGAAGAGGATCTAGCTCTCCTGCCTGCAGGACCCCTGCCAGAAGGCAGCTTGGAGGCAGCTGCTGCAGGAAACCGTGCAGGTTGACGGCAGCATCTACTAGGAGGACGGACGACAGCGTCCAGGGGGCAATGGACTGGTACTGAGCGCTGAGTGTGTTAGTGGTGCTCCCAGACTGGGCCTGATTCATTTCTCTAAGTGTCTGGGAGGAAGCTTACCCAGCAATTGATAGTGTCTGTGACAGGGGGTCACAATGCCTCCGGGTCCCTCTCAATGCACAACCACATGGGTACACACATGCTCATTAAACTAATTAATGTGGTCTTTGCAGAGCCACTATCACCCTCATCCTCTGCCACGGGGCCCGCAGAAAGTCACAGTCTCCACTCTGGAGCTCCATGGGGAAAATAAATCAGGAATCAGGCCTTGCGGCTCATCAAAATGCCTTTATTAAAACCGCCACCCGGGGAGCTCCCTGGTGGTGCAGTGGCTAAGGCTTCGGCGCTGTCAACGCTGCGGCCTGGGTTCGATTCCCAGCCAGGGAGCTACCCACATAAAAAAACAAACAAACAAACACACACACAAAAAAAAAAACACAAAAAACTGCCACCCTTCTTGGAACAGTGGGAAAGGTGACTTTGCCATCCCCATTCTGCAAAGTTATCCCACAAGGGTAGGACGGCCCTGTGACGACTGAGCTCTCTGTCCCTGTGATGACTGAGCTCCCTGTCCCTGTGACGACTGAGCTCCCTGTCCCTGAGGGAACTCAAGTGCAGGTGGTGTCAGAGGCAGGACGTTGGAATCGATTGCTTGGCAGGGCCTTCCCAGCACTGCCGGGTTCCCCAGCAGGCAGAGAAGGGCGTGGACAAGCCCCCATCCTTCGGATATGGCATTTCTTGGATTATTAATCGTCAAGTTCTCATTTGATGATTCAGCTGGAACTTCAGGCTCTTTGTCTACAAAGGGGTCCCTGTGCTCCTCCCACCCCAGGCTCTACTGGCCTTTCAATGGAGCCTCCAACCTTAACTCCCTGTTTCCCAAAATGAGAATCTCAGTCCCAATCCCAGGGATTCATAACTCACTGGGCCGGGCCTGGGATGAGGGTTTGGAATTCATGTCATAACCAGACCAGAAGATTCTTCAGTTTAGGACACTAAGGTTCCCTGTGTCAACCCAGCAATGTGGCTGGTGGCAGTGGCCTTGGCAAACCCTGAGAGAAGATTTTTCAAAAAGTTGGTCACTTTTTTCCATTCCCTCTGCCCAAGACCCTTCCATCTTGTGTGAGAGTAAGGAGAAAGGCACAGGCTCCAAGTAGTCAGTCCTGTTTCTCCCCATCTCCAACACTTCTCAGTCAAATGGTCTTGGGCACAAGACTTTGCTTCTCTGAGCCTCAGTTTTCTCATCTGAAAAATGGGGATAATGATACATTCCTCCCAGTACACTAACCCCAACACAGTTTTTGGTGATTATAACATAGTGATCCAAAATTGGTTTGTTCATTGGTGAATAAATGTTTAGTCCTCTATAGGACAAACATTTAATCCTTGTCCCTTGGTCCAACCAACTACTCTTGAGAGTGGCATCTTGGCAGAGGGACCCCCTAGTCTCTTCAGATTTAGGAGTGAGTGGGACTTTCGTGCTAAGCCCAGGTTGGGGGAGGTTTCTGTCACTGTTCGTTCATTGGATATGTACAGCTATTATAGTGGGTGCTCATGGTGGGCCAGGCTCCATTTCAGGTACCTGTAGGACAGTCCACAAGAGAGACAGACCTAGCCCTGCCCTCCCAGAGCTGGCCTTCTAGGTGGAGAGGTGCCACACAGGTAAATAGATAACTAGGTGGGACAATGATCTCAGATATGGGTGAGTACAGGCAAAGAAGAGACACAAGGAGATGGGGTGGTGAGGGCCTGGGGGCTGACAGTGATCAGGCACACCTCTGGGAAGAGGTGACATTTGAGACTTGACTGATGAGGGAAGCTGGCCCAGGCTTGAAAAAATTTGGGAAGGAGTTTTCTAGACAACAGAAATGGCAGGTGCAAAGTCCCTGGGGTTGGAGGGAGCTAGGCAAGGTCAGGATGAAGGGAAGGCCGGTGTGACTGGAGCACAGGGAAAAGGGGCAGTGGTGGGAAATGAGGTGGGAAGAGGGCATGATGAGGTGGCGGAGTGCCAGGTCTTGGAGGCCGTAGTAAAGACAGCAGATGTTGTTCCCAAAGCAACTGTTGAGCAGCTGCTGGGCATTGAGTCCATGGCCTCCTCATAGCAGCCCTTGGGTATTGAGGGAGGGAGGAAAGGAGGGAGGGAGGGCTGTGTCTTGGTGGTCTGTCAAGAAAAAGGCTAGGCTTCTGAACCATGCAGACCACCGGTCCCCGACCTGCCCCGCCCCTCAAAACAACAACAAATGACTGCCTGCCCCTATGATTCAGGTCTCTCCAGGGTTATAGCAAAAGGTTCCCCAGAAAAGATGCCTTTTGGAGTTCCGAGTCCTTGTCACGCTGAGCTGCATCCCATAGGCACCCACTGCCAAGGTGAAATCTTTGAAAACGCACGTTGGAATGTGTCCCTCCACGACTCCCACTTTCTCTGAGAATACACCCCAAAGGCTCTGATGACCAGCCTCTTCTGCCTTCTCCTGCCCCACTCTGCTCCTCAGATGGCACGGCCCTCCCCACCTCTGGGTCTTTCCCGGTGGGCTCCTCTGCCTGAATGCTGTCCCTCAGGTCTTCACAATGACAAGCTCCTCACTCTCCCAATGTTCTTGCTTCTCCTTGGCCACCAAGCTGAAGAGACCTCTCCACATTCTGCTCCCCATTCATTGCTCATAGCTTTGATACCTCTCTGATCATTTATTACTATGCTGATTTGTGGACTAGTTTACTGCCTGCCTCCCCCAAGTGCAACACTCACCCCATAAAGCAGGTTTTCATTAGTGGTGGTGTCACTGCCGTATCCTCCGGGGCCTAGAGCAGCTCGTACAACACAAGTGAATATATGTTGGGTGAGTGAATGACCTCAGTAGATGCTCGCAGCAGCTCCATAAATAATCGTCCCATTTCACAGGTAGAGAAACTGAGGTTGGAAGGTTAAGCCACTTGCCCAAGGTACATAGCTAGCAGGGAACCAAGACTTCAGACAAGACAGCCTGACTTCCAACCTCACACTTGTGCCCTGAGGCACTTGACTTAACTCTGTGGCCGGCCAGACCTTTGCCCTCTAAGTTCACCTCAACATTGTCATCCATGCAATGCGTATAAAATCCCAGCCCTGTCTTTTCCTAGGATGGTGGTGAGACTTGGAGGATGTCATCAAAGCAGACTCCCTCATCACCTGTGCGGCACCACACCCACGAGGAGTCGGGTAAGAAGAGGTTCTCAGCTAGGCCTGCCCTCGGAAGGGTTAACGTGGCCTCTTTGTCCCATGGTTGCCATGGGGACAGTTCCTGTCCTTCAGGAAGCAGGGAGAGCAGTTTCCTGTTTTGAAGAAGGCTTGAGGGCTGTTTTCCTCCAATCAGCCTGCCCAAAGAGGGGCAGGAAGCCCAGGGCTGGGCCACCCCTGCTGCTGGGTGTGTGGTGGAGCCATGCCCACACCCAGCCAGCCAGGAGGGGCTGTTGTGGAAATACAGCCTCGGGAGAAAGCCAAACAGGCCAGCAGAAGGAAAAAAAATGGCTGGCCGGAAGAGGGTGGTCACTTCCTCCACAGACCTTGGATCCCACCCAGTGGTGATAAAACCTCTGAGCTGGTCCTGCCCAACCCCAGACTCCCCTCCCCCAGAGCGGAGCCCTTCCTTGGGGAGCTGAGGGCCTGCTGGAAGGGCCCTTGAGGCCCCTGCCTGCACACTGGACAGACACTTCAGCTTAACTAAGCTACTGGCCCCCAGTTCCTACCCCGACCCCCTGCCTGGCATGTCCTTTCCTGCTCCCCTCTGCTTGTGTAACTCCTTCAGGACTTCAAAACCAAGACTTCCTCCTCCTGGAACCCTTCCCAGCATGCATTTGAGCCCCCCAAATTGTGGGTAAGGAATATTCATGAATTCAAGGCCAATCTCTCTTGGGGCCTCTGCCCTAGCCTCCTGGGGTCATCCCACTTCCAGGCTTGTCCCTCCGACTGCCCTACCTCTCCACCTACCACACAGGTCTGACCATGTCTCTCCTTCCCCCAGTAACACTCTGTGTCATCGCCTGCAGGGCAAAGTCCAAGCTCTTTGGTCAGCCACTGGAGAGCGCTTTTCCCTACATCCCTCGTGTGCTGTGACCACAGCACACTTCTCACCTTGCCCCAGCCCTGCCTACCTCTTCCATCCCCACAGGCGCCTGCTCAGGCTGTTCCCCTACCTGGAATGGCAACCTACTCCTCCACCTGGAAAATGCCACTTGACCTTTACAGCCCAGCCCAATGTCACCCCCTCTCTTCTAGCCCCTCAGCTCAACTTAGTCCCCTGCTTTCAGCCCCAGCTCCACTCCATCACTGTTTGCTGACCCCAAGCCCTTCTCTTGAACCGAACGGAAAGCTCTTCAAGGGCAGGAAAGTGAAGAGAGGGGAACTAACATTCTTTTAGTTCTCACCACGACCCGAGAGAAAGGCCTCAGTATTCCCATTTCACAGAGGAGAAAACTGAGGTGCAGAGAGGTATCTTGCCCAAGGCCACGAAGTCAGTGACTGGTAGAGACAGGGGTCTCCAGGCCCCGGCTCCTCTCTCTTTGTGCCTAACCTGGGTGTGTGCAGTGGGGGTGGAGGTGGGAGATGCCCAAGCTGAACTTACCTGAGGGTCCCCCCACCAATCTTTGGGGCGTGGGAAGGGAAGGGTGGCCTTGCCAAGACTCCTCCACGCGGCAGGTGTCTGGCTCAGATTTGCCTGGCCCTGGAGCCAGGAAGGCAACTCAGTGACTCTCCAGGGGACGATAAGCCCTGGGAGCCAATGCTGTCACAGCTGAGGTCTTGCGCTGCGAACAGTCCAAGGCTGCAGGGACCTGGGGGTCAGCAGCTGAAATGGCTGCCGGCCAGGGTCATTTCCTTTTTAAAAACGTGCATTTTTATTCCTGGAGACAAACGGTATACCTGCTCCTCTTGGAGAATGGGAGACACAGGGAGATTCAGCTGTCAAGAGAGACGGGAAGGCAGCTGCCCATTGGGCGCGGGCTTTTTGGAAGAGCCTCCATCTCAGTGGGACACAAAACCCTGATTGTCACCTCCCCTGGACTGGGGCAGGAGGCAGAGCCCAGGCTGCCTCCCCACGCTCCCACGAGCCTCCCACGTTGCCCCTCTCGCCCGTCCCAGTGTACAGTGGCTGCTCTACATGCTCTCCCCTGTCCTTGCCCTGCTCTGATTGTGGGGTTTGTGACCCCAGTTCCTGATGTACTTTGCAAACATTTATTGAGCACCAGCGTGTATTTGACATTAAAATGATAATGATCATTTATTGAGGTCCTCCTGTGTCCCCCTCTCCCCTACTGAATGCTTTAGATGAGTTACCTTATTTAAAGAGTAGCCGCTATTTTCATGTCCAGTTGATGGGGGCCAGTGTGCTGAATTGGTAAGAAAGCCATCCCCAGAGCCAGGGTGGGAAGCCCATCACTTACTGGCTGTGTGTCCCTGGGCAGATGCCTCAGCCTCTCTGTGCCATGGTAGTCTTGTCTGTAACATGGGAGCACTAACATTGCCTACTTCATAGGTTTGTTGAGAGGATTAAATAAGCTAATAGCATATGCAAAACACTGAGTGCACAAAATAAGCACTCAAATACCATTATGATTTACCAATGGGCAAACGGAGGCTGGGACTCGTCCCAGGTCTGCGCGGCTGCTGACCGCCGCGTTCTACCGCCTGTCCGGGGGGCTTGGCCATGCCGCCTTCGCACGAGCTCACGGAGCCTGGGTGACCACATCCAAGTGCGGGCTGGCTCTGCGCCTTGCTGAGGCTTCAGGCAGGTGGGAACAGGGAGCTGGATTTCAGCAGTTTTGATCTGAGGTTCCCTAAGCTATGTGACGGGAGGTAATTAGCCCCAGCGGTCTAAGGCTAATAAAAAGATGGGAGGTGTTTGCTTACTTAGAGGATCCTGATCCTGTATGCTGAGGATGTGTGTGTGTGTGTGTGTGTGTGTCATAAGGGTGGGGGTTTCATTATGGAGAGGCAGGAGCTTGGGGGTCTTAAAGGGCCCTGTGAGGGGTAACTTTGATTTCAGACATCCCAGGGAACGGTCAACCTCACAGCAGGGCTCTGAAGGTACTTGAGAGGAGTCTGTTTCCCTAACTAGCGCCCTCATCAGACTGATGGGTAATTTGCCATTGGGTGTCCTGCCTCCTCAGCTGGCCTGGGAGCTCCAGAAGGCCAGAGTGAGAGTAACAGATTTGCTCGGGACCTGCCCCAGTACCTGGTACAGAGTAGGCACTCAGTGCACTTTTGTGGAAAGGAGGGAGGGAGGAAAGAAGGGAGGAAGGAAGCCCAAGTTCAGGACTCTGCCACTGTGATCTTGGATAAATGTGGTATACTGTAAATAACATAGACCTTGGGGACAGGCAGATCTAGGTTTAGTCCCAACTATTACACCACTAGCTCTGAGCCTTGAGTAAGTCTCTCACCTCTCTAACCCTCAGTTTTCTCATCTGTGAAATGGAGATAATGAAATCACTTCTCATCACCACAAGAAGCACTTGAAAAGAGTATTCAGTAGATGTAGCTATCAGCATTGGTTATGATCATCCATGTTGTTATTGCCGACTATTATAGCCACAGCCTCCTCATCTAGCAATGTGCTGGTCATCCAAATGCCTTTCACCCCAAGTTCCTCAGGCTCTGAGGCTCCCACCTGGCTGTTCCTTGGACATATCAGAACCTTGAACACCCCTTCCAATGCTCTTGCAGACGTGGGCTGAATTATCACCATGAAGCTGGGAACTGCTGGCCATTCTGACCACCCAAGGTAGATAGAAAGAAAGAAAGGAGGAAAAGAAAGAGGGAGAGAAGAAGGCCTGGAGAGTGCAGGGAGGCCTGACCCCTGCTGTGAATCTGCCCTAACAGTGTCATACCCTATCCCTGCCAGGCAGAAAAGCAAGACGAGGCTCCTGCCCTCAAAGGACAGCAAGAGACTGCAGCCATTAAAGGAGAGGTGCATGGCTTCAGGCTTCCCGATTTCCAACGTGGGCCTGGATATCAGGAGATGTTGATTCCACCACTGGCTGTTCCCCTAACTCACTGTATGATCCCGATCCAGTTATTTACCCGCTGGGCCTCAGTTTCCCAGTCTGTCAAGTGGGCATAACACCTACCCTGAATGGCTCACGGTCCACTGAGAAGAACAGATAAGATTGTAAGAGTGATTTGGAAAATGTGAAGACCTAGGCAGACTTTTTGGTAATTAAGAACTCAGACCATGTTCTCAGATGAACAGGTTATGTATCCTGGCTGGGCTGTAGGGGTAAGTCACTTCTCCTGTCTGGGCCTCAGTTTTCCCATGTGTGGAATGGGGATATAATAATCCCTTAATAGGATTCTTGGGAAGAATACATGCATAAAAGGCTCAAAACAGGAGCAATGATGGCCATTACCACCCCCCCCCCACACACACACACACCACCACCACCACCACCATGGTCATGTCTTTGTGTTATTTACAGCCATCCCTGAGCTCAGTGAGAGGTTACGGCTCAGTTCCATAAGGATTAAGCAAGTCCAAGTTCCAGCATTAGCACCGGATGTTTGAAGAGCCTTATGGTCTTTCACATCCATTTTCTCTTGTTAGGAAAGGCAAACAAAGGAATGAACAGTTCAGCTTCACAGCCCATCACTCCACCCCGATATGTGGTTTCAGCTCAACAAGTTCAGACCTGTGTTTTTTTTCCCAAATGTCATTGGTGCTATGATCTTTTTAGGTAGATTTTGCTTAGCCTCAAATCCCAAATTCAACAGCAGTGGAAAGGGCTTAGCAAGGCACTGTGGTCTCTTCCTGCCCTCCCTTCTCCTGTGCACAGGCCTGACAGTGAAGGGTAATGTGGTCGTTGATAGAATGATTCTGACCACCCAAGACCGATAGAAGGAAAGAAGGGGAAAAAAGAAAGAGGGAGAGAGAAGGAAGGCCTGGAGAGTACAGGTCGGGTATGACCCCTGCCAGGCAGAAAAGCAAGAAGAGGCTCCTGCCCTCAAAAGACAGCAAGAGACTGCAGCCACTGGAGGAGAGGTAAGTGGTTTCAGGCTCCCCGTGATTCCAACGTGGGCCTGGATGTCAGGAGGTACAGATTCCACCACTGGCTCTTCCCCCAACTTGCTATATAATCTCAATATGTGAGCCTCCCTCTCCTGCTCTTGCCCCGGGGTCCAAGGTTATTTGGATATTATTACTGATCCCAGAAACAAGCTCAATTTTTAAAATATATTTTGTTTTTGCATCAAATATACTCCTCCATCTTCTCAACCATCAACTCCATCACCTCCATCACCTCCCACCTCCATTACCTCCTCGCTCAACTCCATCATGTGCACCACTCCACCACCTTGACCAACTCCTCCACCACCTCTATCATCTCCTCAAGTCCATCTCCACCACATTATCAATTCTACTATGTCCATCTCCTCCACCACCGCCATCTCACATCTTCTATCTTCACCACGACTTTCACAGCTACTTCTATCAACTCATCACCTCTACCTTCCATACCTCCTTCGCCTGCAACACAGTATTTCCCACATCCACTGATCAATTCCGTCATCACCTCTCCATCACCATCTCTAACATCTCTATTCAGGGCTATAAAGTTTATGAAGAGCCCAAGTGACATAAATTCTGCCATAAATTTTCTATTCCAGAGGTACAAGTATTTCTCCACTAGAGGTTGGAGGCTTAAAAACTCTGTGGTGGCTCAGAGATGTAAAGGTCATTTGAAAGAATCAAATTGAATTCCTGATTTGGGGAAACTGAGGTACACCTTGGGCCCTTGCCTGAAAGTGTGCATAATCTAATTCCATACCATGGGCATTAAAAGATAAAAATGAAACAAATCCTGCAACCTGGTTAGGTGTATGAAAGTGCTTGGAGAGTGCAAAACACGATGTAAAATTTTTCATAATGATGGGAAAAAAAGAATTTAATATCCTTAGAGCCTTTCCACATTACCTAACTAAAATTCATGCATTCCTATCTTCAGTATGTGTGCATTAAACACCTTCTGTGTGCCAAAGCACCAACTGGTTCATGTAACAATTCAAGTCAGACCTTCATGCATGTCATGAATTTTTAGTGAACACTTAATATATACCAGGAGTTCTGCTGGGGCGGGCTCCCAGATATCTGGGAAACTACCAATCTTCCAATAATGTACGAATAAGGAGACAGTGACCAGGGATTAAATTCTCATCCCATCGAGAACCTGGGAAAACTGGGCTATTTTTTCTCTACTCCTGTGTCCTTTGGCAGCACATCTAACCAAGAAGAAATGGGGTGGGTTATTTAAGCCAATGTTTCTCCAATTGTGATGTATGTAGATCATCTGGAGATCTTGTTAAAATGCAGATTCTGGTTCACTGGGTCTAGGGTGGGGCCTGAGGTTCTGCATTTCTAACAAGCTCTTGAGCGATGCAGATGTTTAGAGCCAAAGGTGTTTCGTCTATGCGATGAAAATATCTGGTTATCTAGGACCATCTGATAGAAGGAAGCTCTTGGTATGGCATCAGACCACCTCTCACCTGGCTTTTCTGTACCTCATACTGGGACACTCCCACCCTCTATTCCCCAAACCAACCTCCTCAGACTGTTCCACGGGCCATGCCTTTTTACACCTCTAAGTCTTTGACAAGCTATTTCCTCTACCTGAAAGGCCTTTCCTTTGCTTGAACTGTCTCCACTCTGCAGCTACCTTAGAGTTCCCACAGGCTCCTGTATATTCCTGTCCCCATCCCAGCGCTTGTGCCAGGAAGCAGAACTATCTGCCTATGTTTGCATGGACAATCAGATGGGAGCTCCAGGTGGAGGCTTGGTGGGGGTCATCCGTGTTGCCCAGCACCGGGCCTGGTGCCAGGAAGGTGCTGACCAACGTGCTGAGCAAACAAAACAGGCTCCTTAACCTTCATCAACCAGGTCTCCCTTTTCGCATCGCCTCCTTGGGAGGCCTTCTTTGATCACCCATTCTCTACCTGAGTGTTTCTCGAAGTTCAGCGTGCATCAGAAGGACCTCAGGGGTTTGTTAAATAAGGGATTTCGGATTCAGTAAAGTCTAGGGAGGATCCCTAGAATTTGTATTTTTAACAATTCCCAAGCTGGTCTGCACACTTTTGAGAGCCACGGTTCTGTCCCATTACCCTGGTTTATCTCTCTCAAGAATATAAATATCACTCTCTGAAATGATATTTATTGCTTATTTGTCTTGTGTGTCCAGTGACCATCTTCTATCTAAATTCCATGAGAGCAACAATTTGGGGCTGTTTTGTTGGACGCTCAGCACAGCGCTTGGCGCAGGGCTGAATGAATGCCTGTGGCTGAAAATAAAGATGGACGGTCCGTTTGGCAAAGGGACGAAGAAGTCCCCAGAAGCCCAACTACCCGGCTTTCCCCGGCCCCGATGCTAGTTCCTTGAACCGCGCGCGGCTCCCCAAGTCCCCACGGCCACGGCTCCTTTAAATGTGCACGGGGACGCCTCGCCCCTCCGCTCCCTCGATCCCTGACAGAGCAGAAAGGAGAGGAAAAAAAAAAAAAGCCTTCCTCTTCGCGAGCTGGAGGAAACGTCTAGGAGGGGGCGGAGGCGCGGCGGCAGCGCAGGCAGAGGCGCGGCGGCCAAAGCGCAGCGCGCCCCGCGCCGAGCTGGGAGCCCCGAGCGGACGCGACGCCGTGCTCTACCCCCTGGCCGCCGCCCCCCGCGCGGCGCAATCGCGCCCCCTCCCCGCCCCGCCCGCACGGCCCCGCCCAGCCCGGAGGCTCGCGCCCCGCGCACCCACTTGCCCTGCGCCCCGCGCGGAGTCCGAGGGAACGCGACGCCGCGCGCTGCCCCGGCCACCGCCCCGCGCGCCCCGCGTCTGCGGTCCCTCCCCGCCCCTCTCCCCGCCCAGCCCCGAAGGCTCGCGTCCTGCGCCCCCACTGGCCCTGAGCCCCGCTGGGCGTCCGGCGCGCGCCGGGGGGCGGGGCGGGCGTCAGGGGGTGCGGGCCCCGCGGGGCGGCCATGGAGTGAGGCGGCGCGCGGACTCGCGCTCGGACGGAAGGACTGACGGACCGACGGGCGGACCGGGGTTCCGCGCGCTGGAAGATGAACAGAGCAGGTAAGGAGGTGCCGCACGACCTCGGGAGCCGAGAGACGAGCGCGAGGGGGCCCCGGCCAGGAGCTCCGACTTGGAGCCGGCGGGGCGCCGGAGCGACGGCCGAGTATCCCCCTACCTTTCCACTCCGCTGGCTTCGGCCGAGATAGGGGCGGGTCCGGAGTCCCTCACCGAGGAGCCCGAGAATCCTCCTGGGCCCCGGTCCGAGTCTCTCCACCTCAGGGACGCCCCCTCAGTCTCGGAGAGGCCGCACCCTGGCGATGTACGCTCTCAGCCCACTCCCACCGCGGCCCCTGGAGAAAGACGCTCCCGTCGCAGAGCCAACTTGGTTTGCGCCCCTACACCCTCACCCCGGCTCCTCGGCGGGCCCCTCGCCGGCCCCTCACGGACCCCTCCTGGCACACTGGGTCCATCCACAAGGCTCTGTCTATTCCTGGTCCTTCAGCACCCGCGGCGGCGCACCCTTGAGAGGATTCCTGCTTCCTTTCTCTCCCCAGACCCCGGGACCCGGAGCTTACTCTCCGGTTAGGACTAAAAAGCCCTACCTCCTTTACCCCCTCAGCGCACCCCTCGCTCGCAGCACCTCCCCCAGGGCATGGAGCGCCAAGCGGACCCTCCTCCCCGAGGCTGAGCCTCACTCCCAGCCTTCCCTCGCGTCTCTGCCCAGTGAATCTGACTCGCCAGTTCAAGGATTCCGTGCACTCCCGCATGGGCTTGCCAGTAAATAGTAGCGATCTCTCCAGAGGAGTGCCATTTAACAGGTTTAGTGACTGGGACTCAGAGATGGACGGACGGTCCCTGAAACCCAGTTCCCAGGATTCCTGACTCCATCCACAAGGAAGGCGGAAATTTCCCTCAAAGAGGAGAATTTGCAAGGAAACAGCCCCAGCTAACTTCATCCGTCTGCCAAGGGGCGATCACCACTCTTTTTTCCCCTCTTAGAATTTAGCAATGGGCAGCCCTCACCCCAACTAACACCCTTATCTGAAGCCATACTCCAAAACACACATCCCTAAAGAAACAGGAAGCCACCATTTTGGCTGTCTTAAAACCATATCCTGCTGCACTCCGTGTGTGTGTGTGTGTGTGTGTGTGTGTGTGTGTGGTGGGTTTTTTCTTTTTAAAATCTTTTTAATGAAAAAAGTGAGGTGCAGACATAAGGCATTGGTTGGACTGATCTGAGAAAGGAGCCACTTGTGGAATTGGAAGTGGGGCACTCTCCTCCCTGTATCCAGGCCCTGTTGTTGCTGGGTATCTGGACACCTGGACATTTAGAGGGGAGGTAGGAGCAGGGGGTCCCAGTTTGTGGGACTGGGAAAGGCTGGAGTGGGTCCCAGTGCCCAGCCAGCCACTCCTTGGAGGAAGAAGGTTGCCTCCTGCCTGTTTTGGCACAACCTGGACAGAGCTAGGCTAGCTTTTTCCTACACTTCTAATAAAATGTGCTTTAAAACAATGGTGAGAGTGGTTCCAGTTTTCCCATGTTTCCCTGCCTGAGGCTTGGGCAAGTCCTTCCTTCTCTAAGAATCTGGAGGATGGAGTGACTTGGAATAAACTGAGAGGACAATTTGGTCCTAGGAAATCTCAGCAGTTGCCACTCTTGGGTTCAGCCATCCTATGATTCATCTCCAGCATAAACCTGGTTCCTTTTTCTGTGTCATGGCAATGATAGAAACCTCACATAATGATTTCTATGTGCCATGCTCTGGATTTCCTGATCATGTAGCATAGCAGTTCAAAGATTTCATGGGACTGAAACTCAGAACCACTGCATTTAATCATGTGACCTGTGACCTTGAGCAGGTCACTTAACTTCTCTGTGCCTCAGTTTCTTTATCTGAAAAATGAGGTTAATGAGATCTTGGTCATTGAGTTCTCATGATTCAAAAATAAAAACAAACAAACACGTAAGATACCTGGAATGGTGTCTTTTCACATTGTAAGTGACCAATAAATACAATAAATACTAGCTAATGTTTATTGGGTACTTATTTACTATGAATCAAATGTTGCCTTTAAGTATTTTACTTGTATCGATTTAGTTTTCACAGTGACCCGATGAGGTGGGTACTCTTGCTGTCTCCATTTTATAAAAGGAAAAACAGCTGCAGGGATTTAACGGTCACTGACTTAATGGGGAGCTGAGACAAGATTGGAACACAGACTGCCTAGCTTGACAGCCTACTTTTTTATCCATTGCCTAACACATAGTAGGTATCCAGGAAATGTTTGCCAGTTGATTTTGTTAGTCATCTTATGTCTATTATTTCTCTTGAAATTCTCAATAGCCTTAAAAAAACGGGGGGGGGGGGTGGCAGGGATTTCTTCATGTTAGCAAAAAAGAAACTGAGATTCCGAGGGGCAAAGTGTTGTGCCCAAGATCACACAGCTGGTGTATGGAAAAGCTGGGACTGGAGCCCGGGTCTCTCTGAGCCTAGGTCCCATGCCCTTGCTGCTCTGTCCCATGTTGTCTTCCCAGTGAGTGCCCTGTTGTGGATCACTGAACTAGCTTAGCAGCAGCCTAATTAGAAATCATCAGGCTTGACATGGACATTCCAGCAGGCACCCAGGAATGAAAGTTAAATTAAGATGCAATTGGAAGGTGAAATTGGAAGATAATTACTCTTGGAACATATGGTTATGAGAGTTCCAGGGGGATTATAGTGAACTGCAGTTGAAACAGACTTTGGGACTGAAAAGAGGGATGTCAGGGGACATTGTAAGAAGAGCCATGAGTTTAATAGGCTGTGGTTGGCCAAAGCAGAAGGCACTTACTGACTGGTGCAGTTTCCTCACTCTACCAATGGGAAAACTGAGGCTCAGGGAGGAGAAGGGACTTGTCCAAGGTCATACCTCCAATTAAGGGCAGAACCAGAAGTGGAGTTCAGAGCTCTTGACTCCCAGTCCAGTGCTCCTCCCATTACCCCTTGTAATTGAACCTCTACCTAGCTGCCAAGGGAACAGCAAGCATGAATGTGTGAGTGACAGATATTTAATTAAAATAGAGAAAGAAAATATAAACTGGTACTAGGGGCTGGCTGGGGATGATTTCTATCACCAGAAGCTGTTAAAAATCTCTTTCTCTTGTCACTGTGGTTACACTACCCCCCCCCAGTTAACTCTTAGCATCTTGGCTTGAGGGTATTTGCATTCAAGTCATCCTGAGGCATAGCAAATTCCCTCAGGTCCTCCACTGATAACTCAAGCTGGGAAGGGTGTAACCCCCAGATTCTGTGAGATCTCTCTCTCTCTCTCTCTCTCTCTCTCTCGAGAGAGAGAGAGAGAGAGAGAGAGAGAGAGAGAGAGAGAGAGAGAGAGAGAGAGAGAGAAAATTCATGCATCAGCCACAGGGAGTCAGAAGACAGCAGAGGGTCAGCTCCATTCATGCTGGGTACTGGACAGTCAGAAAGTTAAGTTCAACCCCCAGCTCTGATTTATCCTGTAATCTCCCTTTCCCCACCATGCTCAGGCTCAGCCAAACTGAACTCTACCATATTCCCAAAGGTCATTGCATCTAACTGCCTCCCGGCTTCTGCACACTTTTCCCTCTACCTGGAATACTGAACCTTCTTTTCCATTGTGAAATCCTCCCTGTTCTTCAACGTGCACCCCCGATGTTACCTCTTCCCTGAGCCTTCTTAGACAGTGTGGGTCTGAGACCCAGATAACTTTGTACTGAGGGCAGGCCTTTATGCTGTTCCTTTTTGTGGGGGAGGCAGGGAGAGAGCAGAGATTGAAGCTTTCACACTCCCTTTATTTTCTTTGCTCTGTTCAGTCTCATTTGCTGTCTCCTTCACTCTCCCTCCTTGGCCCTGCCCTTTTCTCTGTCCACACTCCTTTGCTTGGTGATCTCTCCAGGTTCGTGCCTTAAATTCTATCTCATTGATAACCTCCAGCCAGACTATCCCTAGAACGCAGACTGGAATACTCAAGGGCCCACTTGACATCTCCACCAAGGTATGTGATAGGTAACTTGAATCTGACATGTGCAAACTTAAATTCTGGTTTCCCACCCCAGCACCTACAAGCTTCCCAGTTCAGTTGGTAGGCAATTTCACTTTTCCAGTTGCTCCCACTCAAAACATAGGTGTTGACTTCTCTCTCTCTTATACCCCATATCAAGACTGTCTGCACATACATACCACCAGCTCTGCCTTCGTGTTTGAAATTTGACTTTTTTTTTTTTTTACCACTTCTGCTACATACCAGGTCCAAGCCTCCATCATTTTTTGCCTGGATTATTGCAAGAGGCTCCTCCCTGGTCTCCCTGCATCCATCTTCACCACTTTTGTTTATTTTAGGACATTAGCTGGAATGTGGATGTCCTTCTGCTCAAACCCATTCATAATCTACACCCTCCCCATGACCCCTCTGACCTCATCTGCTTCTCCTTCTTGCTTCTTCACTCCCTTCCAGCCATACTGGCCTCCTTAAACATGCCAGGTGAATCCGGGATTCCCTCACCTCTTTCATATCCTTGTTATAATGTCTTCTCAGTGAGGCCTATCCTACTCACTCTATTTAAAATCACAATCCCCCCAACTCCTAATCTTTTTCCATAGACTTTATAATCATCTAACATACAGTATGTAATATGCTTACCCTTTGTATTGCTTATCTTCCGCTACAAGAATATAAGGTCTGTAAAGGACAGTGTCTTTGTTTTGTTTATTGGTATATCCAAAGATTCTAAATGAGTGCCTGGCACATAGTAGGTGCTCAATAAATACCTATTTAATGAAATTGGGTTAAAGGAAATTGGATGGGAGCAAATGAAAGCCAGTCATCCACCTTATAGTCAGTCAGTACTTCTGAGCTCTGGACTCAGTCTTATGTAAATTACTCACTTATAGCTAGCTGTCCCTGGTCTCATTGGCCTCAATTTCCCTGCCTTTTTCTCTCCTCTGCCTCACTAGAAGCTGGGAGCCCTGAGTCCTCACTGTAGAGGGAATTCTCAGTGGCAAAAGGATCAAGGCAGAGGTTCAAGTGACTACAGCAAGAACCCCACATTCCACCTGGGTCCTGCTCTAGATTTTCTGAATAACTACATGCCAGTTACTTTCCCTCTCTGTGTCTCAGTTTCCTCATTTTTCAAAGAGGGGTCAGACAAGATATTTCAGATTCTGGCATCCTTTGATCTAAAGTGGATGCAGGTGAAACTCCCTGAGCTTCAGAACTGGAAGCAGGGCATGTATGTTGCACGCTTGTCACTCCTAGGGGTTCTGTGCAGAAGGCATTTTCTTGCAGGATCACGCTTCAGATGCCCACTATAACCTTAGCTGAAGAGACAGTACCCACTGATCAATAGCTTGATTGGATGAAGGATGAGGTGGGGGTGGAAGTGATGCAGCCAAGGCGATGGTTGTTTTTCATGGCTCTTCTGTCCCTCTGTTAGGTCTCATAGCATCCATGTGCAATACCACCTGTTAAGGATGAGAAATGAGACTCCTCACCTGCAAAATCTGACACTTGATATTGAGAGCTTGAAGCTAATTATTACATAATAGAGCAAGACATATCAGGGGAAGATGTAGGGTAGGTAAAGACTGACTGACTTAGAATAATAATAATAATAGCTGCCGTTTATCGGGTACTCCTATGTGAAGGCCTGCTGTTAAGCACTTTCAATATACTCTATATCTTTTAATCTTCACAACAACCCCTTGAGAGTTGGTGCTACTGTTGTACCCATTTTACAGGTGATGGAACTGAGGCTCAGTTGTATAGCTTATCAGTGGCAACGCCAGTTATTGAACCCAGATCAGCCAGGGTCCAAAGACTCACTCTGTTACTCCACATTAAGTTTACCTGTTTAAGCTCCAAATTTGGGAAGTTTTTGCTAACCTGGACAGATATTTTTCTAACCAAGGACATACTTAATTGCTTATGGAAACAAGGAGTTGGGAAGTCACATATTACATCTTGAAGACTCTGGGTTATTATCTGGATGTCGTGGCAGGCCTGGGCATTGAAGCAGATGAATGTAGGTGTGAGTTGAGGGGTTGATAACAGTGGGTATGTTAGCAGTGGGTACTTTGACAGCTGTGCCTCCTCTTCTCTCTCTTTCCTGCTATCAGCTCCCACATCTTACAGCTGGCAGTATGCCTAGTCTAACCTATCCCTCAAATCCTTCTAATTATCTATGACTGGGAAATCAGACAACCAAGTTCATTAGGTGTATGTGCAAAGTACAAGTAAAGAGGTTCTAAAATAAGGCCCTTTTAGAAACAGAGTGCAAGGGCTTTGTAACCCTGTGTTATTACTATTCCAAGCCTCTTTTCTTTCCTTTGGGGCCTCAACTGAATTTTCCATAGTTCTGCCAGTTAGGGAAGATGATTATGACTTGGGCTTCAGACATCTTGAAATTGAGGTGTCAATGTACTGTCCTATGGAGATGTCCCAAATCAGTTAGAGTTATACTGACCTATAGCCACCAGCCACCTATGGCTACTGAGCACTTGAAATATGGCTAGTCTGATTTGTGATGTGCTGTAAAATATACTTAGTTCAAAAAAGAATATCAACTATCTCATTAATAAATCTTGTAGATTGGTTACATGTTGATCCAAATATGATTCATTGATTACATAATAATACTCAAAGTAAATAATAATTTAGATTTATTGAGTTGAAAAACAACTTTATTATTAAAATTAATTTCACCTGTTCTTTTTTTGCTTTTTAATGTGGCTGTGAGAACATTAAAAATTACATATGTAGTGATAAATGTGGCTCATGTTCTATTTCTGTCAGAGAGCTCTGGATTAGATTCGACTGGGGTTAAATGCTGCAAGGATTTACTTGGGAGTCAAATGGCTGCAGAGAAGAGTTTGCTGACAGACCTCTAGGTCCTATGTTCCATTTTCTTCTGTCATAAGCCAGGCTGGCATTCTGAGGCTGCTCTGTGTCAAACCCAAGCCTTAGTGGAAATGGAACTGAGAGATGAAATTGGGCTAAAGGGAGACTTGTACATCCTAATCCATGAACAGTGGGGAGGCAGGCAGCACTTTAGAAGTGAGAATGTCAGGATGGAGTTGGATTTCTGGAAATCTGCCACTGTTACTCTGTCTGCAGTGTGGCCGAGGGCTCGCAGGTACAGGCAGGAGGAGTGGAGGTGTGGGCTGGCTTGTGGCAGGAGAAATGCTAAACTTGGGAGTGGGCAACTACTCCTTGACACTTCTACTTGTGAAGGTCTCTCCCATCCTGCAAAATTTAGCTGAAATACCACCTTCTCCAAGAGGTCTTCCCTAGCCATTGCAACTCTTTCTCCTTAAACTCCTGTTGCATGTACAATTTGTACTACATCTTTTATAGTGCCATAGTCGATAGATCCTCACCAGCCACAAGAGAAGAGTCCTTTTGCAAATATCCATATAATTTTTCTCATGAAATTTGAATGCAGAGCACTTAGCTGGACATCAATTTTGAAGCACGTAGAATTCAGAGGTGACCCTGAGAAGAATCCTACATCACTGTCACAAAACTTTAGTGTATCATTCTTGAAGGAATGAGATAATGGCTATTCATTCATAATATTCCAAGGGTCTGTGACTCTGTCCTCCATTCATTCTGTTAGTCTTGTCTTCCTCACTTAACTGTGAGTGGTCATAGGGGTGTTCTTCTCTTCTTGACCCAGAAGACCCTACCACCTAAATGGTATGTGTGTATAAGTAGATGCAGGTATCCAGTGAATTAACTTTAAAATGAATGTAAGCTCCATGAGGGTAGCAAAGATGCTGACTGTCAAGGTCAACATTGTCTCCTGGGTACCTGACACATAGAAAGTGTTTAATGAATGAGTGCAGTGATCTGCACACCTTTATTTGAGGAATACAAGATGTCATTTGGTTGGGTTTTGTTAGCTGGAATGTTTATAGAAAAAAGTTTACAGAATGAATCTTTAGTGTAAGTTTAAGGGATTTTAAAGTTGATGGTGGAGGTATAAACCTAAGACAAAATGTAGTATATTGGGTTCACATGGGTTGGGAAACCATCTTCAGTGTTCTCTTAAAAATGGCAAGTAGGAGTAGAAGTAAAGGTAACTTGTACTTTTTGTCTCCTTCTTTTTTCCATTTTCATTTAGATTCACCAAAACCACCAGTTGCTCCCAAGCCAAAGACTGCCAGTCCCCTCACGCCAGTGACGGCACCTAAATTCCCTTTGTCACCTCGACCTGACAGTCTTCATAGTCCCAATTCCATGTCGAGGGGGCCCAAACCCCCGATCGCCCCTAAGCCCAGGCTGGATACCCCCAATGAGTGGAGGACCAGCGTGTATATGATCAACAGCTTGAACAAATGCAGCAATGGGAGGCTGCTTTGCGTTGACAGGGGGCTTTATGAAGAGCAGCAGTCCAACCTGGAGTGCTCCGAGGCTGAGGCCGAAGAGAATTACATTGTGGTCCCTAGGGCTCCACCAGGAGAGGGTGAACCCAGCGATGGGGACTCTGTGGAGGATTCAGTCATGGTGGCTGCAGATGCCACTAGGGAAGAGGAACACCAAGAGGAAGGTGAGGAGGAGCGGGCAGGAGCTGCTGAGGATGTGGTAGCCCCTGCTGAAGTGGCATTGAGTGGAGAGGGTGACAGAGGTATAGCCCCAACTTCTGAAAACATGGAGGTGGATGACTATGCCCAAGACCCAGGGGCAGAGGAACAGAAGCTCCCAAGTGAGGAGGAAAGGAAGCTGGTGGAAGAACACACTATATACAACCTGGAGGACAGGAGCCCTTGGGATGGAGAGGCTGTCTTTCCGAGTGATACCATTCTAACTCGAGTCAATTTAGAGGGTCCAGCAGCTCCTGGTGAGGAGCCTGGATCCCCTGGGATACCCAGGGAGACAGAGGAGGATGGTGAGCAAGGCTGTGCCAATGCAGAACCAGATGAGTGTTGGGATTCCAATGGGCCCGCTGAGGTGGGTGCTGAAGATGCCAGTGAGGAACCCCTGGAGAATGAGGGATTGGCCACGGGCATCCAGGAGGTGGAGACAGCTACAGACAGCCCTGAAATCTCTGAGGAGTGTGAAGATGCCACAGGCTGTGGCACCCAGGATGATCAGGATGAACAGCCTGACCAAGATGAGAAAACTGACCAAGAGGAAATGGCACCAGTCACCCAAAAGGCAGGAGAAGATATTCAAGAAGGTGAAGATACTGTTCAAGATGAACCTGCTGAGGAGAGCTGCCAGATCATTCCTTTCGAGAATGACTGTATGGACAACTTCATGACTTCACTCTCAGGAAGTCCCTATGAGCTCTTCCCAACTGAGAGCACCTCTTTCTGCAGTGAAAGCTATTCTCCTTTATCTGAGCCAGCTAAAGGCTTAGAGTCAGAGCAGGAAGCAAAGTTGGGGGTATGTGCAGAGCAGGACACTGTGGCTGGAACTTTGTGTGGCTCCCTGCAGGGTAGCGCTGGGGAGGATCCCTCTGTCCCTGATGTGGTGGTCATCCCAGAGGATGAGGACACCACAGATGATGCACTCACCAATCCCTATGAGATGGGAGTTGAACTGTCATGCAGGGCTGACCCTGGAGAGGGAGAGAAGCCAGAGATGCAGCCTACATCAGACTCCTTGAGTGGTTATGGCATGAAAGAAGTGAACTCTGATGCTGAGGGCAGCCTGGTCCCCATCGACAGGAAGAACATCATCTCAAGAGCCAGGCCCCACTCTGGGAAAGTGGCTGGCTATGTCCCAGAAACCGTCCCGGAAGAAACTGGACCAGAAGCTGTCACTTCAGCCACTGGCATTGGAGGTGCCACTGAGGAGGCAAGAAAGATGGGTTTGTCGTTGGAGGGGAAGCTGCTAGAAGCCAGCAGGGCCTTGCCAGCAAAGCCCAGAGCCTTCACTCTATACCCTCGATCATTCTCTGTGGAAGGCCGAGAGATTCCCGTCTCTGTGTACCGGGATCCAGAGGCATCTGGCTTAGACGACCTTCGAATCAAAAGGAAAGACGACAACCTCTCTCTACCCTGTGTGATTGGCTCCTCCGGGAGCTTCTCCCAGAGGAACCACCTTCCGTCCAGTGGCACCTCAACACCATCTTCTGTGGTCGACATCCCACCACCTTTCGACCTGGCCTGCATCACCAAAAAGCCCATCACAAAGAGCTCTCCCTCACTCCTGATCGAGAGCGAGCCCCCGGACAAGCACAGCAAGAAGAAGAAGTCGTCCTTTAAGCGGTTCCTGGCACTGACGTTTAAGAAAAAGACTGAGAACAAAGTGCACGTGGATGTCAATGTTTCTTCTTCCAGGTCCTCTTCAGAGTCTAGCTACCATGGGCCTTCCCGGCTTCTGGAAATTGACCGCAGGAGCCTCAGTAACTCCCCTCAGCTTAAGGTCCGGACTGGCAAACTCCGGGCTTCCGAATCGCCCTCCTCCCTCATCTTCTACAGGGATGGCAAGAGGAAAGGCGTCCCCTTCAGCAGGACAGTGTCCCGAGTGGAGTCCTTCGAAGACCGCTCCCGGCCTCCTTTTCTGCCCTTGCCCCTGACCAAGCCCCGGTCCATCTCATTCCCCAATGCCGACACTTCGGACTATGAGAACATTCCAGCCATGAACTCAGACTATGAGAATATCCAGCTTCCTCCCCGAAGGCCTGCCAGGGCTGGGACTTTTACGAAGCTGTTTGAAGATCAGAGCAGAGCCCTGTCCACAGCAAACGAAAATGATGGCTACGTGGACATGAGCAGCTTCAACGCCTTTGAGAGCAAGCAGCAGAGTGCAGACCAAGAAGCAGAAAGGTACGTGAAATTAGTTTTCTTTGTTGATTAGAAAGTGTAACTGTCTGAGAGGCAAGCTTAGGTGTAGGGGACAGTGGGGACTCGCATTTTAGCCTCAGGCTCTGTTTCTTTCTAACTCTATGTCTGAGGTGAGTGACTTTACCTCTCCAAGCCTCAATTACTTCATCTGTGAAATGGAATTCATACTACTTCATAGCAGAGTTTGTGAGATCCAAGTAGATAATCTATGTGAAAGTATTGTCTTAAAAGCCAAATTCATTACAAATCTGAGCATGTGTACTTGCATTATTCGGAGGACATTTCTCATCTAGGCAGATGACTTTGCTACTACTCCCCTCTGTGAAAGTCACCAAGAGAGAAGGTTCTGGAATCTTGCCAAACTAAATCTTTCACCATCAGGAAAATACCCTAAATTGAGATTGGTACCTTTTTACTGTGTAAATATATACTCTATTGAAGGGAACTAGAAAAGACAATTAATTTAAATTGCTTAAAAAGCCAAGGGTGCCCTGAGCTAAATTTCTGAATAGCAGTCTTTAAGAGGAACATCCAAGCTGATTGGGGGTAGGGGCGACCTCATATACTTTTGAAATGAGAGTGAAACTGAAATTATTGACAGACAGCAGTGGGGATTTTCTGACCCCACCTTCCCAAGATTGCCTGAATGCCCTTATTAATCATCCGAAGTGGATAATTGCCAAATCTTGCTGTTCCTTATACATTGTGGATTCAACTTAAAAGCGATGCATTTCAATCTCAACCAGTACCTCTTTGGAGGCACCTGATTTGAATTAATGAAGACAAAATGATGGTGACTGTAAAGGAAATCCTGATTCTTCCCCTCCTGTGCACTAACTTAGCCCAGTCCCACACAGCAGTTGCTGCTGGGGCTACCTAGGGGACCTGCCATAATGAATAGATAAGAATGATTTGCAATTCGCATTAGCTGTCACAGGAGTATAGACATTGGAAGTGTTTGTATGGTTTATTCCCTTGAGTTTTTTACATGACTCCACACCCTGGTTCTGTCTTCTTCCTACCCTAAGCCTGGGCAAGGCTATTAATTACTTCTTTCTAGGATGAAAGGGATTGTTTGCTAGAGCAGAGGTAAACACCAACTCCGCTGGAGGGACTGAATTTAGTCTGGATAATGTGGGTGTGTGTGAACTCAGAGAGAGAAAGGGGCAGAACTACAAGGTCACTGCATTAATAATTATCAGCAGGGTTTGATGAAACCCATCCCTAGCTTGAATGCCTCTTGGCACTAGTGAAAATAGAACCAAACTTTGAAACCATAAAATCTCCATGCTAGAGAGTATTTGGTCAAACCTACCACCTCTAACAGGTCTCTTTCTTAACCCACTCTGTATTTGAACTCCTCAAGCCACAGGGAACTCACCACCTCCCAGAGCTGCTTCCTCTGTTGCTAGGTACTCTGATTAAGTCTTTCTTTCTAACTGAGGCAAAAGCTGCCTCCCTCTGATATCCCTACCCCACTCATACTGGTGCTTCTCTCTCAAGGCCAGGTGAGTGAGCCCATTTCTTTGCCAGCCCTTTAGAAATTGAAATCTGCTTCTGTAAAATCACAGAATTTTATAGTTGGAGAACTTCAGACAACATTTGGTCCTGTTACAGAGAAGGAAACTGAGGCTCAGAGAGGGAAAGGGGCTTGCTTAAGATCTGTCAGCAGTTTAGAAGAGAAATAAGTTCTAGAACTCAGATTTCCTGACTCCTGGTTCAGGAATTTGCAGTGAATTATGCTGAGGGATGCCAGGTCGTGCATGCTGCACACTGTACATCCCCAGGCTGCATTCACCTTTTAGTCTATATATGGTGCCCCCTGGCATTGTGCAGTGCACAGGCTACTTGGCCATATGCAGAGGCCCTATTTCCTTGATCTGTATGTACTTTGTCCAAACAAACAAAAAAAGATTCCTTCATCCAAACTAATATGACAACAAGGGAATAAAATACCCAAGAAAATGCTAATGCCACCATATCTTTACTGCTTTCTGTGTGCTGGGCACTATACTAGGTGTTTTCCCTGCATTATCTCACATTTGATGCTATAGCCTGGGACCTTGGTTGAGTATCCTGAACTGTCAGGCTTTGAATTTTAAAAGCCCTATTGTCCCACTCCAATACTATTTCACTGAAGGCCTGACTGACTGGGATAAATCTCCGGTGAAGGAACCACATCCTCTTGGATATCAATCAGTGAGCAAAGCTTTCTTCCGTTTTCCTGCATGAAACAGATGGAAGCAGATGAGAAAAATCCCCGCTTTGGGCTGAAACAGGTCTGGGCAAGGGAGGTTTCAGACACATCAAATTGAGAGGCATGAGGGATTGCCATGGGGGTAGGGGCCCCACTGCTGCTTTGCCTGAATGGGAGCTTTGAAAACCAAGTTGGAGGGGTGCTGCTGACCTGAGACACATGCCCAGGGTTGCTTCGGTTTGGACAGGACGAGAGGGTGGGGAGGTAGATCCTTCCTCCTTCTGCTATTTGTCCTGCCCCACACCTTGCTTGAGTGTGAGGATCAGAGGCAAAAACCAAAACAAGTATCAGCAGTCCTGAAAGAGTGTAGGACAGTGCATGCAGGGCATGGGAAGACATGGGTTCAAAGCCTACTCAGTCACTGACTTGCTGTGGGATCTTGGGAAGGGCTGGGCCACAGTTTGCTAATTTGTAAAATGGTGAGATTGGAGCAGATCTGTATTTCTCAACCATTCACCTTTCCTGTACCACCTTTATATTTCTGTTATACCACCTATACTCTCACCAGTTATTATTTGTCCTTCTTTTTTACTTAACAAAAAATATTTTGAAAGGAAACTTTATGTCACTATTGGGAAGTGAAAAAGCAGTATCAGTCGCCATACAGAGAAGGCAATTATACAAATAAAATACAAGGAAAAATAAAATAACAAGGGTAAAGTCTAGTTTGAGGTTATTGCTTGCCAAGGCTGTGAGCTGGAGACCTGACCCCTTTGTTAAATAGGGAGAGGTGTTAAAGACATCCTGGCATCACACAGACTTTCTACAGGGCATAATCAGAAAGATTCATAAGTACTGAAAAGGGAGTTAACTCTTGTGGTATGATTCAATGTTATTTAAATCTAAGTCATTTTTGTCATTAAAAGTGCCTCCCTTCAAGAAATAGTAGAGTAGAGCCCTAAATCAGAGCAGCAGCTCAGGGGCTAATGAGTGATGATAAAATTTCTTCTATGTAGTTAATTCCTCTGAGATGTGTGTACACAGATAATAACATTTTAGGAGCTGTAATAATAGTCTTATTAACACACTTCTATCTTGCAAAATAGAATTGTATACATTTTTCCTATGTACATTTTCCCCATGGTATACAAAAAAGCTTTTGTCATTCTTTTTTTTGCCTTTTTTTTTTTTTTTTGTATGTGGGTAGCTCTCTAGATGGCAATCGAACCCAGGCCGCAGCGCTGATAGCACCGGAGCCTTAAGCCACTACACCACCAGAGAACTCCCTTTTGTCATTCTTTAAAGTGTATCCCCAAACATTGTTTTTCTCCTGAAAGGACCCTCATGAAAAATAAAAATTAAAAGAACAAAAAAGAAGGACTAGAGATCTAGTCTCACACTCTTACTTTTCAAATAGGATGTTTTGGTTGGGGGAACCTGGTCTTGATTCTGAATATCTGATGGCACTTCAGTATGTTGGTTACACACCAGGAGCTTAATAAATGTATATTGATGACCAGGGGTTTTTACGGTTCCATGGGAGTTGGTGATTCTGAGCTTCACAAGGGTTTCAGAAAGAACTATAATTTATTAAGTGCCTATCTTCAACAACGTAATGGTAAGTGCTTTTAATACATTTATTAAATACCCATTTGATGTAAAACATACAAAAACTGGTTTGTCCTAAAGTCTCATTTAAAGCTCCATAATTATCTGTTTTTTACATGATGTTGAGTCTACCTTAATCACAGCATTATACATTAGCATAGATCCCTGATGCCACTTTCTCCAACATTTCGTTACGAAAATTCAAATTTACAGAAAAGTTGCTTTTTTACAGTGAATGTCTATATGCCCACCACCTAAATTATACCAGTAACATATTGCCACTAGCTTTCTCCTGTCTCTTTCTGTCCAGAGCTCTCCATCCATTAATACACATTATTTTTTATGTGTGTATGGCCATTTTTTATGTTTACTGATGAGGACATGGCAGCCTAGGGACAGCCTGTGAGAGCACAGTGGTTAAGAATGTAGACTTTTGAGCCAAGCTCCCTGGGTTTCAGTCTACATACCACCACTTACTATGTGTGTAACCTGAGACAAGTTATCTAGCTCTCTTTGCTTCAGTTTCTTTGTCTGTAAAAGGGGATGATAACAGTACCTGCCTCGTAATGTCGTTAAGACTACATGAGTTAGTACAACACATAGTGAAATGATCAGTAAGCGTTAGCTGTTATTAAGTGACATGATCATGGTCACATAGTGATAAATGCAGGATTTGAATTTGATTCCAGAGGTATGGGTGGAGAATCTGGTCTCTGTCTGTGTGTGTGGGGGTGGGGGGCTGTGTCTCTTTCTCTGTCTGTCTCTCTGAAGGCTTTTCTTCTGTACATGTTGGATTTAGTATTCAGGACATTCACATCAGTAAAATTGGGACCGTGAACTTATGAGCTTCAGCTGTGGGGTGTGACATCAGCATTACCTCTCACTTCTGCATGAGATGGGGTCAGGGCTGCAGACAACAGCCTGAGCAGTATTGATGTAGAGTCATTACACATCAGGGACATCAAGGACAGCAGGACCAGGGTTTTATGATTCCATAATCATAATAGGAATGCCTGTCTCTGTGACTCTGACGATAGCTATTTTTTCACTTGTAATTCACAATTAGTAAAGCACATTAGGAATTTTTAGTCCCCATTTTCCAGGTGAGAAAACTGAGGCCCAGCGAAGTGATATAAACTATCCTTTGTCACATAGGTAGCAGGTAGCCAAACCAAGATTCGAACTCAGATCTTCTGACCCTCAGTCCAGTGTTCTTTCCATTACCCATTTTCTGTTGTTGCAAAATGTTAACTGGTAGTCTTAATCCAACAGCTTCAGAAGATGCTTTGATACCTTTATTCTGGAAAACAGTTCACATTGTTAGCAAACATGGAGACTATATGGAGGAGATTGTGTTAAAAGGCTTAAGGACTAAACTCAAATACCATCTTTTTCTAATTTCCAGTTCTTACAGTAGAATGTCATACCAGCTTAGCTAATCCACTCTCTCTCCTAACATTTGTTCAACATCTACTAACCAACAGCTACTAGGGACTAGAGGGAGGAAGTTCTCTGCCCTCAAGGAGTTTCAGTCTGGCTGGGAAGAGAAACTGATGGAGGTAATTAGAACTTGGTGTGATAAAGGCATTGTTAGAGGTCCCTTCAAACAGTTCTGGAGGATTCTATCTAGGAGACACTTGAGGTGCGTATTGCCAGAGGAACCAGAGTTCATGATGGAGACAAACAATCCAGAAGGAGCACAAGCCTGTGCACGAGTCTGGGGGTAAGAAAAAACTGTGAAGTCTTCCAGTGGAGTGCAATGTGCCCATCTGTGACATGAAGTTGGGAAGGCAGGTTGGGACCCCACTAAGAAAGGCCTTATATATCGGCTTGGAGAGTTAATGCAGATTCCTGGGCAGTGGGGAGTCCTTGCAGGTTTTCAGTTGGGGGGTGGTGGTGGTGGTGGTGGTGTGTGCCATCATGGGGTTGGTACGTTGGCACGGATACCTTTTTGGAAAAGTGGATAATGGAGGGGATGGAGGGAGGGGAAGCAAGAAGATTAGTTAAGAGCCTGTTGCAATGGTCCCCTCCCGAGAAAACAAAGACCAAACAGGGCTGCAGCAGTGGGATGGGGAGGAGTGGAGTTCTGTCTCCAGAATGTCCACAGCAACCCAGCTCTCTAGTGTCAACTCCAGGGCTAGCTTACATCTGCCTTTGCTTTTCTCTTCTCATTTTTTTATTTATCTGTGACAGTCTGTCTGGTCCCGAATAAATAAGATTTGGTTTCCAGTAAAAGATAAAGGAAGAAATAAGAATTCAATCCTTAAAAAAAAAAAAAGAATTTAAATATATAAGCCACATCATAAAGTTGAGGCAGGTAGTTGTTCAGGCAGTCCAGCTCAAGGATGGTGACCACCATCAAAATTCTGAAATCCAGCACAAAATCTACCATAATGGCACCTCCTTCCCTCCTCCCCAGCTCCCAGCACACTCCCAGCATCTTCAGAATGCAGTAAATATTATGCTGAAGTGATTCCCTGAGAGACTGAAACCTGGCTTTTATGTTTTACAAAATAAAAATGCTTTGTTCTGCAGCAACAAATATACGCATCACTGTAAAACAAAGGTGATTTACAGCCTCGGCTCTAAATCCTTGGGTGGAGATATGGCAGAGTTGCAGCTAAGCCTCCTGCTGACTAATTCCATCGGTGCTGAGAGCTGCGTGGCTGGATTTTCTGTACAGCCCAGCCACAGTTTTCATTGGTATCTTTGTATCTGCCTGTAAACCGGGCGCCTTCCTATTATTACTGTGTTTTTGACAAATGAACTCATGCAGAGCTTTCATTAAGTTTCATTGAAAGGACCTGGAAATGCCATAAAAATTATTATAATCTCAAACCATCACATTCCTAAGGCATGCGGCTGGGCTTCTTGTTGAAATTGACTGATGAGAATATTCAGTTTTTAATTTTCTGACTTAAAATAAGACCATCTGCAGCTGTTTCTTTTAGCAATAATTTTTAATTAAATGCAATAAAATTTACAGGGAAGGACCCTAATAAGAAAATCGTGTCAGAAACACACTTATTGTAACATTTACTAGTGTGATATTAAGGCCCCCCAACTATTTTTCCCTTGTAGAGCTATAACACAGATGAAATTCTGATTAAGTGTTAATCACAATGTAGTTTTACCTTCATAAAATCAGGGTTTCTCCCTGTGGGAGGTATGAAAATAATTCTCACTATTAGAAGACAGTCTTCTTGTACTTTGGTGAAATGTCAGCAGTAGGTCTCCTGGACCAGCTGAGGCCTAGAGGCAGAGCGAGGCCTTTGTTCCAGCCCAGTTTGGATAGTGCTGGATGTATTTGGGCCTCCCTGTTCCCCACCCTTTCATTGGGGATGAGCAAATCATGCACGGGATGCAGCTAAGAAGCAAAGTCATCTGTGTATTTCATGCATTCCTTCAGTAAATCTGTATCAAGTGCCTACTAGGTGCTAGGTGCCACTCTGCGAACTTGGGATACTGTAGCAAGTTCCTACTCTGGCAGAGCTAGTATTCTGGGGAAAGGCCAACAGTAAACAAACTAGTACGTAAATGAAATAATCACAGATAACAGGATCATTCTTTGGAGATGAGATGCTGCTTTTATGAAAAAGAAAAAAAAAAACCAAAGTGGTGGAAGGTTACTGGTGGAAGGAATACTTTAGGCAGGATGGTCAGGGAAGGCTTCTCTGAAGTGACGTTTCAGTGAAACCTGAATGATGATCAGACATCATCAGAGAGGAGAACATTCCAGGCAAAGGGAACAACAGGGACAAATGCCCTGAGACCAGAGGCCCTTGTGTGTTTGTGGAGAAGCCAGAGGATCAGCATGGCTGGAGTACAGAACCCAATGGGAGAGTGATGTGGGATGGAGTAGGCAAGGGCTTTTGTAAAGAATTTGAATTTTAGTTTCGTGAAACGCCATTCGAAGAAAGTGTTAGGATTCCGAAATGTTTGAATTATCTGAGCTCTTCAGACCATTTCCCAAGACTTGTACGTTTAGGGTCAGATCATCAAATAATTTGAAAATGCAGCAAGGAGTATTTGTGATTCAGAATAGTTCTGGGTGTGGAAAGAGGTTTGAAGTTAGGTCCCAGCTCTGCCCCTGGCTATGTGAGGTTTGCGTATCTGGGTCTCAGGTCTCTGTCCTACCTTGGCTGCTCTGATATGGCTTGGAATCAGTGATTCTGAGTTCCCCATCTGAATGTTTTTTACAGAAGATGGTGGTGGTCCAGGGAACTGAGAAGAGATTGGCCCAGCTATACCAGAGGAAGGGGAGGAGGTGATAAGGTTGAGAAGGTTCTTGGAAAGGAATGTGCTGCATTTGGACTTGTACTCTCTGTGGGAACCAAGGCAGTGATATGATCAGCTAGTGTTCTAGCCCAATTATTGTCAGATGTGGAGTGGAAGGGAGGAAAAGAAGCCACCTCAGTATGGTGTCTAAACATCAATGAATGGAGACATGATAACAGGACCAGCTTCTTCAGCCTCTGTAATGTGATGGCCTCCCAGCACAGCTTCTGCACAGTTGCTCAGAGCAGAGTTAACTCAATCTCTGGCTAGTCTGGAACTCCTTAGTAACGGTTCTCAGGGTGGTTGATGGCGTTTAGGTAGCATAGATGACAGAACCAGAGAGGTAGCATGGCACAGCAGGATGAGAGAATGATTTTGAGTTCAGCTCTGCCTTTACCGTGACCTCTGATTTGAACATCAAATGGTACAATGGTCCGTTTATCACTGAGCTGTCCTGAGGAGTCAGAGATAGTGCATGTATAGGGTTTTGTCAGGTATTAAAGAATAATACTGTCAGTCTTGAACTTCGTTGCTGGGAGAACATATGTTGCTCTGCACCACAGCACATGAGGCTTTCTTGAGTGTTCACTATATGCCAGGCACTGTCTTAGACCCTTTATATATGAGGTCTGATAATTAAGTTTACAAACTTGCCACTGTGTGCTTACATTAGCCCCACTGTACAAACAACTCGGTAAGATTTCATAACCTTGATGCGTCTGTGTCTCACAGCTGTGTTCATGTTGACATGTGGCAGTGTCTTGGTGAGTGAGTGGCGTTCATTATTGTTTGTGTGTTTTTGTGTAACATGGCAAGAATATCGGAGCTTGAATTAAAACAATGAATTGTTAAACTTGGCAAGAGTGGAAGTGAAATCAGGGACATGTTAGTCCAAGTTTTTGAGGATAATGCCATGAAGAAAAAAAGCAGTGTACAAATGGATTAAACGTTTCTCTGAGGGGAGAGCAAGTATCACTGATGAAGAGATGTTCTGCCAGTAACAAGCAGAACTGAGGAAAACATTGCAAAAATTTGTCGAATTATGCCTCAAAATCATCAGCTGACTGTGAGAAGCATAGCAGACCAAGTAAACATTGATAGAGAAGCAATTAGGAAAATCTTAATTGAAAATCTTGGCATGAGAAAGGTGTGTGCAAAAATGGTCCCAAAGAAGCTCACCAATGAACAAAAGCAAAGGAGAGCTGAAGTTTGCCAGGACCTTTTGGAGAGACCAGACGATGTTTTGGGCCATGTTATCACTGGTGATGAAAACATGAATGTACCAATACAACCCTGAAACAAAGTGTCAAATTGCACAGTGGAAGTCAGCCAGTTCTCCATGACCAAAAAAAATTGGTTGGTCCAAATCAAGAGTCAAAACAATGTTACTAACCTTTTCTCATATCAGGGATTGTTTATTATGAATTTTACCAACTGGACAAACAGTCAACCAAGTTTACTATTTGGAAGTGCTGAAAAGGCTGCATGAAAGTTAAACGAAAACAACCTGAACTTTTTACCAACAACTCATGCTTGTTGCATCACCACAATGCACCAGCTCACATGGCACTGTGTGTGAGGGAGTTTTTAGCCAGTACACAACCTTATTGGCACACCCTCTCTACTCACCTGATCTGGCCCCCAATGACTTTTTCTTTACCCAAAGATAAAGGAAATACCGAGAGGAAGACATTTTGGTGACATTCAGGACATCAAAAGTAATACGACGACAGCTCTGATAGCCATTCTAGAAAAAGAGTTCCAAAATTGCTTTGAAGTGTGGACTAGGCACTAGCATCGGTGCATAGCTTCCCAACGGGAGTACTTTAAAGGTGACTGTAGTGATTTTCAGCAGTGAGGTATATAGCACTTTTCCTAGGATGAGTTTGTGAACTTAATTGTCAGAACTTGTATTCACTCAGTTAATCTGGAAAACAACCCTGTCACATAGATACTTTAAAAAAGATATCTACACTCAGTAGATGAGGGAACTGAGATATAAAGAAGTTAAATAAGGGGCCCAAGGTCACACAGCTGCTCAGCAGATCCAGAATTTAAAACTCAGACAGCTTCTAGCACCCATGCTCGCAGCTCTATTGTGAGGACCTTTCTTGCTTTATGTGAATAATTTCATTTAATTTACTAAATGTCCCTTTGGAAGTAGCTATTCAGTTTTACTATTTTAGTACAAGAGGAAACTGAGGTTCAGAGTGATTGACATGACTTGTAAGTTAGTAAGTGATGGAGCAAGGACCAGAAGGGAGTATTTCTAGGTATGGGTTCTTCCCTCTTTATGGTTCCTTGCTTTGAGAACTTTCCACTGGGATTGACCCTCCAAGCATCAAAAGTAAGGACACATAATGGGGGATGAATCTTCAGAATGGCAATGTCCTTATTATAGACATTCAAAATGAGCAGGTTATAATGATTGTTCACTTGCGTAGGTCCACCTGGCCAGGAGATGATGTAAAAACTGTATGTAGAGAGAACAGCACACACTATTGCAGTCACAATCAAAGGGATGGTATTTTACAGGAAGTTAACGCCTCTTTAGATCGCCTGGCTAGGCTCAGGAATGGGCCCTTGGGGAATTTATCATCTGTGCTCATGATACTTGCAGGTCAACAGGACAAAAAGCTCATCATAATAATTTCTGACTGATGAATTAATGTGTTTCATCTGGCTCCTTGAGAATGCCGCAAGACTGTCCAGCCTCCAAGAGATGAAGGCAGCTGCTGAGCCATGTGTTGGGGAATTCTGAGCTTGTGGCTAAGCATTGCGGTGGTTCCGTCTTTGAGAGGCATGTGTCTTTGGCTGTTTTCCTGCAAGATGAATATCTCAGGGTTGACATTGTTTTTTGGGATGATATGGCTGATCTCTGTATAAACAGACTCATTCTCTATGTGCATGGGGTTAGTCTGGAGCCCTGGATAGGGCCCAAGGGAAGTTCATCCAGGTCAAGTCATGACCAAAGAACTTAAAATTGTAGACTTGCTTGCATGATTGTAATTAAGAAAACAAAACACAGAAAAAAAAAATCCTGCCTTACAGAATCTGCTTGAAGACCTTAAGTTCTACTGTACTCTGTTATAATGAGACTTTCTTACACTGAGTGATGTCCTCTTTATCATGGTCAGTAGTTTATCATAGGTGCAAAAGATACTAGAATCTGTCATGAGGTTGTTGTGACTTGCATAAGTCAGAAAATCTGAGCTTTTGGGGTCATTTTTAGCTGGGCAAATAGTCACAAGGAAGCAGGTAGGCTGCTATAGGTACTGCCTCAGCCGCCCCATAAGGTTTCCAGGCCCCAGGGCTGGAGAGGCTCCAGAAGACTCTAGGAAGACTCAAATCAGTTCTGAGACCAGTTCTAGAAAGTGCCTCTTGTACATTGAAGCATGTTTTTCATGCCCAGTGCCCACTGAAGTGCTGAAAGACTCACCTGCTGAAAAGGCGGCACTTGAAGGGATGGTAGTCCTGGGCTCAGGCCTGCCTCAAGAGAGGGCAGAAGTCCTCCCAGAGTTAAGGGTCTGGCCATGTAGAAGCAATGGGAAGATAGGTTATTTAGTGCTCCTAGAAGGCTGGCTCCCTCACACCCCATCTCAGTGGTGTTCACATTTTCTGTTGCAACAGGATCCTTTTTCAAATGAAATCTTACTCAGAAGGCAAGGGTTTGTTATTATATTTCTCTTTCATATGTTTAAATTTTTAATATTTTATAGGAAGTCAGTTAATGAGATTGCCATGATGAATAGAAATCTTGGAAATGGAGAGCTATGAATTGCAGTGCTGCTCTTACAGCCTAAAGATGACGATTGGTCAAAGTGGTACATTATGGGGTTTGAGAGGGTATTTTCGAGAGCAGGTGGCTGGGTTCACATCCCAGCTCTGCCAGTTACTAACTTTGTGTCCTTGGGCAAATTACTTAACTTCTCTGTGTATTAGCCCCTTGTGTAAAAACAGGGAAGATGGCACTACCTAACTCAAGAGGCTGTTACGAGGTTTGAATGAGTTAACATTTGCAGGGTGCATTTTAAATGCCCAGTAACCTTTAGCAGTTAAAGTTAACACTGTGGCAGTGTCTGTATCCATGAATCTCTAAGCAGGCAGGTATGAATCCTTGCCCATTGCAGCCTGGGGTTTTTGAGGAATGCAGTTTGAAAACCCCACCTCAGCTCATGTAATCTGGACACACTTCTTTTAATAAGTGCTATCTGTCAGGTATACATATTTATAAGTCTTTTTCACCAATAATTAATCTGATTTACAGAACCCTTTGCCAGACACAGTAAAGAAGGTGGAGAAATGGTGGTTTCTGCCCATCTTTCAAAAATAGACCTTTTGTTCTTTGGAGGGGGAGGTGTAGCAGGTAAAGAAGAAATTTAGAGGTAAATAACTATAGGCTTATAAACTCCTGGATTATAATAACCCCTCACCATCTGTTTTATAAGAATGGAAATGAAATCAACAATGTGAGTAGGAAAAGGAAGCCACACTCAGCAGTTTCCACTATCTGCCAGTATTTTATATGTGTGTGTATATTCCCTGCTTTTGTATGTTATCTCAGTGATTATCAGCCCCATTTACAGGTGAGAAAACTGAGGCTCTAGGACGAGCTTGTCCAACCTGCAGCCTGCAGGCCACATGCAGCCCAGGACGGCTTTGAATGTGACCCAACACAGATTCATAAACTTATTGAAACATTATGAAAATTATGCATGGGCCTTTTTTTTTTTTTTTTTTTTTTAGCTCATTAGCTATTATTAGTGTTAATGTATTTTATTTGTGGCTCAAGACAATTCTCCTTCTTTCAGTGTGGCCCAGGGAAGCCCAAAGGTTGGACACCCCTGCTGTAGGAGATTATGTGGCAGAACAGGCAAACAGAACCCAGATCAGACACAAGGAGGCAGTTCTCTACCCCACCGAGTAGTACTTGCTCCTGGCAGGAGTTGCCCCGACTTTAGGAGGCAATGAGTCACCCTCACTGTGAGTGTGTGCAAAGGGGCTGGGTGAACCCCTGCCAGCGAGTCTATCCTAGAGATTGCTCTGGTGGGTCAGAAAGGTAGACTGGAAAACCCAGAAAGTTCAAAAAGTCATAAAACCTTCATGTGGCAGCCACATAGTTGTGCACTGCACTTTACAGTTTATAAAGCTTTTCCGTATCTGTTAGCTTCATTGGTTCTCCCACCAGTCACCAATTGGAACAGATTAAAAGCAGAGATCTGAAGGAGCATTGGAGGTAGCCAAACACAGTTATTTTTCTGGGTGGGGCCTTGGGTCAACCATTTTCCTGGAAGGTTTCTCAAGTTTCCTTAGGTGTAAAATGGGGATATTGATAGTGACAGGCATCTAATGATTAAGAGTAACCCATGCCAAGTGTTTGGTGCAGGGCCTGGTGTGTGGTAGGTTCTCAGTGAATGTAATTATGATTATTATAATTGTATCAACTATGAAGAGGGATCTGAGGCAGTGTAGGAGGAGAAAGCCCCTCAAAGGCTGAGGGTTTGGGGAATACCAGGGAAGGGGTAATGAAGAGCAGAAAGGGAACTGGAGGCTCAAAGAGTATTGTCCAAGATTACAGAGCCAGCAAATGGCAGAGTCAGACTTGAAACTCAGAAGTGTCTGCTGTGAAGCCACTATGCCACGTGTTCCAGGGGAATTGAGGTGAGCAAAGCTGGGTCCTTGGTACAGACCTGGGAAGGGTGTGGTAGGTCCTGGGCCACACCTGAAGCTGTTGTGGGAGATAACAGAAGAAAGGAGAGTGATGTCATATAGCTAGGGATTGTTCTGGGCCCACGCTCCTTTCCCCGGGAAGCTCCTTATAGATGCTGCATCTGGTTTCCAGGGAGGTCCCTGGTCCAAACCCAAGTTTCCTTGCCGGCCTGAGGCCAAAGGTCAAGGCTGGGTTCAGAGCTGCGGAGTGAGTCAGTAGTTTAGTGGGGATTAGAATTTAGGCAGCTGTTCAGCCTCTGGAGTGAGGAGCCTCCTCCCACCGCAGGCCCCTAGGTCTCCATCCAAGGCTGGCCAGCAGCACTTGTAGTGAAGAGATGTTTGCTCCAACGTCGGTCTTTCTTTGACCTTCTCCTGTACCCCAGTGTTGGGGAGGAAGGTTCAAGATAACACTGAGCCTGTCTTAACTCCTTCACTTTACAGAAGAAAAACTGGGGCCCAGAGAGGGGACTTGGCTCCGGAAGTCCTCCTTGCACTTGGTAAGCTGCCTCCCTCTGATATAAATGCATGAGATAATGATGGCGAGGAGGACAGTAAGGGCAAAGGAAGGGCATGGCACTCTGATGGGGGAATTTCAGATGCTGAAATGCTTGGGAAGATATTCTGGACCAGAAAGTGCTCTTTGTGTTCCTCAGACCCCAGCAGGTGATGCCATCCTCGCTGACCTCCTTACCCAGGATAGATCACTTTCTCCTTTGTACCTTTGTGTGGAATCTGTCTGCTGTGTTGTTTATGTAACCAACTCCCTTATAGACTGTGAGCCCCTCCGGGGCATCACCACCTACAACTCATCCTTGTGTCTCCAGCGCTTGGCATGAGGTTTCGTACTCAGATGGTGCTCAATACACGTTGGTTAAGTGAATGGATGTATTCTGGGGATAACCATCTTATCTCAGAGGGGCACACTCCATCTGGACAGATGATCCACAGATTCTTCCCAAGCCCCAGCACTGTTCTGGGTGCTAGGACAAGAGAAACAAGGCATGTTGACAGTCACCTTGGGGAGATGGACATGAAATGCCTGATTTCACAATTAATAATTATGTAAATTAAACTGTACTGAGTGTTCCAAAGAAGTGCAGGCAGTTCTAAGAGCTTCTAACCACTGCCTTGACCCATTTGTGGCCAGAGAAGACCTCTGAGAAAATGAGACTTGGGCTAGGTCCTCAAATACAATGAGGAATTAACTTGATAGAGAGAGAGGATCAGAAAGAAAGAGTATTCCAGGCCTGGGGAACAGAGTGTTTCCTGTGAGAAAAAATACAATTATTTTTCCCATTTTACAGATGAGGAAATTGAGACTCAGAGCAGGGACATGACTTGCCTGAGGCCACACAAATATCAGGAGAAGCTTTGGTTTGCTTGCAGGTCTCTCTGGCCCCAGAGCCTGCCTGGGCCCTTTCTCCTGCCGGCTTTGCCCTGGAGAGGCAGGAAGCCAGAGCTGGCCTATGTAACGTCACGGCGTGCTGGGCCAAAGCCCTCCATTCCCACTGGGAGGGTGGACTCCACACACTCACTGCTCCACTCCCTCCACACACCCAGGGGCTCACCCACATCCAGCTCCTTCCTTTTCTTATTTACTCCGCAGCATCACCTGTGAGATCTCTGGGCTTGTTTCCTCAGCCTTGATATGGGGGATCAGGCAACAGACTTTCTCAGGCTCCTGGCAGTCTGGGACAGCAGCATCCAACCTTTTGGCTTTCCTGGGCCACATTGGAAGAAGAATTATCTTGGGCCACACATAAAATACACTAACAATAGTCAATAAGCTGAAAAAAGTTCTCAAAAAAAAAAATCTCATAATGTTTACTAATTTGTGTTGGGCTGCATTCAAAGCCATCCCTGGGCTCCAGGTTGGACATGCTTGGTCTGGGATTTTACCACAAATAAGTCTGACCTTGGAAAACATCTGTGAGCCTCCAATCAAGAAAGAAATACTAAAACCAATTTAAGGCGCATTCACTAGACATCTACTACATGCCAGCCCCCGCAGGATCGGGAACTGGTAATAACATACCAGGCTCTAACTTAAGGTCCAGAGAGGGGAGGCAGGTCTATAAACAGCTGACTGGATGCGATTATAAGTCTGATAAGAAAATTAACAACGTTCTGACAGCACAGAAGGGGCGGCCAAGTGTGTTGAAACGGTTACCCTGATGGGTTTGCAGGGTTCAAATTGGACATTTGAGCTGGGCTTGAAAGGTGAGTAAGGGTTTGCAAGGTGAGGTGTGAGAAGGGTGTTCCAAAAGGAAGGGACAGTATGCACAAATGCACACAGTCGGAAATGGCCTGGGTGTGCAATGACTGAGGGCAAGTGCACAGTGGCCAGACTGCATGCAGTGGGGAGTGATCAAAGGTGAGGGTTTAAAGGCACTGTTTTGAGGTTCTGAAGTGCAGCTGGTAAGAGGCGTTTCAGCAGTACCCTCCCCCATCCCTGGATTCCCAGCCAGGGGTGCTCTCTGCCCTTGCAGCCTTCAAAGCACCGTCCTCTGCCCTTTTCAGCCTCCATTTAAATTATCAGAGATTATGGGAGACTCCCCTCCTTCACAGTTGGAGAAGTGGGTGTGTGGATGTAACAATGTCTTTTGATGCTGGGGTCTGGTCTGCCTCCCAATTATCCCTTGGGAAGCCACTGCTTAGCTCTCAGGGGCTTCATTCTCAAGTTGCTGCTAATCCAAAGACACCCTGGTGACAGGCATAAATTAGTTTCCTTTGAATAGGCCAATTAGAGCTAATAGCTGGGGCTGAGGTTGTACTTAAGTGGCTTTGGTCCAAGGATTAGCCGCCTGGCTTTTCAGAGTCCTGGTTTCTTGTGTGGGCATTTGCCCTCTTGCGTCCCCATCTCTTTAGCCTGAGGAGCAGCTAGCTTTTGTGTAGAGTCCAATGCTGCATGGACTCTCCTTCTCTCACAGGCTGGGAACTACTTTGGGGCTCTTCGTGACTCACTGGATGTAAAGTGACTGATTACGGTCATTCACAAAGGTGTTCATCATGTCTCACAGTTTGGTTTTGGGCTTAGAGCGCTGAGTCTCTGAGAGCAAGAACTGGCCCAGAACATCTGTGCTGTTTGGCTCTTTGCCTCTTGCCATAAACCTTTTTGCTGTGTTCTGCTTTCTGGGCCTCAGTTTCCCCATTTGCAAAAGGAAGAGTTCAGGGAAGTACTTTCTAAAGGCTGTTCGGAGTCTGAGATGACCCATTAGTTTGCTCTTGCTGTGATAGCAGTTGGTCACACATTTATTGGTTTAAAACAAAATCCATTTTTAATCTCAACAATTCTTTAGGGTAGATGTCCGCTGGGCTAGGTACTCTGCTTAGGGTCTCACAAGGCCAAAACCAAGGTGTTGGATTTTATCTGGAGATTGCTAGGGAGAATCCACTTCTAAATGCATTCAGGTTGTTGGCCCACTTCATTTCCATGTAGAACTGATGTCCCTATTTTCCTGCTGGCTGTTGGCTGGAGGCTAGGCTGCCTGCATTCTTTCTCATGCTTTCCATGCTGCCTTCTCCAGCAAGGGTGGGTTGAGTCATTTTCACTCTTTGAATCTCCAGATCCAACAGGACACAGCTTTCTGTTTTCAGGACCTGTGTAATTAGATTAGCCCATCCAGATAATCCAAAATAATCTCCCTATTACAAATACATCTGCAGTGCCTCTCTTGCCATGTAATGCAAAATATCCACAGGTCCCAGAATTCAGGTATGGACATTTTGAGGACTGTGATTCAATCTATGACAGTTTGCCTTCTGACCCCTCAACATTCACTCCATCCAAAGGTGCCCAAAGATCTCATCCCTTGACAGCATCAGCTCAACAAACTTCATCTCAATCTCATCAGCACAGAAGTCCCAGATCTCATCATCTATTCTAAATCATCTAAGCCAAGCATGTCCAACCTGCGGCCTAGGATGGCTTTGAATGCAGCCCAACACAAATTCTTAAAACATTATATGACTTTTTTTTTTTTAGTTCATCAGCTGTCATTAGAGTTATTATTTTATGTGTGGCCCAGGGAAACCAACAGGTTGGACACCACTGGTTCTAATTGATCTGGGTGAGGCTCTGGGTATCATCCATCCTGGAGTGTAATTCCTCTTCATCAATGAATCTGGGAAACTAAAGAAACAAGTTATCTGCTCCCAAAATACAACAATGGGATCAGTTCTAGACATTCCAGTTTAAATAGGAAGAAAATGGAAAATGGAGTCAGATGATATTCCAGAGGGCCTCATACCCCTCTCCCAAAACTATGGGGAAAAACACTGCAGAACTAGCCCCTCAGCTCCCTCCTCACTGCTGCAGATAGTGGCTGACTGTATTCTGGCCTTGTCTTTGGGTCCTTGGGAAAATAGATTGCACAGCTTTTCTCATATCAGTTGGTTGTAGTTGAAATGTAGCAGAAGGGATTTAGATAGGACTTAAGAGCCATGTTTGATATGGAAAGAGTTTGCTTGTTCCAGGAGAGGAAAAGCATGCACTTCCTCTTCCCTTTCCTCAACATAAGCAAGCAGGAAATGCACAGATTTTTACATTAAATCTGCCACTTTTCCGATGGGTGGAATTAGGGAAGTAACTTCACCCCGAGCCTTAGTCTCCCCTGCTGGAAAATGGAGCTGTTACTGCTTACTTCATAGACTTGTTGTGAAGATCTAGTGGAAATAGTGAGTGGAAAGTATTTTGTAGACTTAGAACTGTTTGCATGTGGTAACTGTATTTGTGCTCTGGGCCCTATTGTGTCCTCCCAGGATGGTGGGGGTTCCAGGAAGCTTGGCTGTTATGGCACCTTCTTCTTCTTTGGAATGACCTATACCCCCATGCTAATCTGATTAACTGGAGAGTATTTAGAGGGCAAGAGGTGAAAGATCATGTCTTGGGTGGCATAGCACAGGATCATGGAGGTCACTACAGTGGCCAGAATTCTGGCTCTGGAGGAGGAAATCGTGCTGTTGGGAAATTTGGCCAGTCCATTTTGGTTCAAAAATAATTTTTAAAATGTTTCATGAAAGTCAACATGCACTCCAAAAATTCAGATCTGCAGGGAAAAACCGAATCTTGCACCATTGAGCTATCCTTCAGCCCCCTCCCAAACATTTTATGTGTGTGCAAACATGCCGAAATACTTGCAGATACACATTCCTCCCTGACCCTCAACTTTTTCTAAACATAAGTGGAAGTGTCTTGAATATACCTTTCAGACCTTATTTTTGTCACTTTAGACATTGTTGCCTATCAGGGTATATAGATCTCCCCCCATTCTTTTTAATGACTGCAAGGAATTCCAATATCTGATCACCTATTGATAGATATCTAGGTTGTTTCCAGTCTTAAGCTTCTCTGCAAATGCCACAATGAGTAAATTTATATGCATATTTGTACCCATTTAAGAATATATGTGAAAGTTTAACAAAAAGGCAAATCTACCATGTTAACATAATCACTATTAGCATTGGGTTGTCTTTTTTTCCTGTATGAACGTAGCTAGGATGAGTTTAATGGAGATGCAGTAATGTTGTGCATAAAATCTCTTATCTTGTTTATTGTAAGTACTTGCCTACTTAATTAAATAACTTAGTTAATAAAAATGACTACGAGACCATCTGAGCTAGGCTTTGCAGATACAGCAGTACCATATGACTGCACTTACTCCATTTGAATGGTTGTGCCCCAGATTAATGTACTTCTTCCCTTTCACTGTAAATTCAGGGTATTTATAATATCCTGCTGCATTGTAAAGAATGCCCAGGTAAACATATTTGTAATTAAAGCTTTGTCAGTGTTTGGGTTTATTTCCGTAGAAGAGATGGCGCGGGGAAAGGGGTCCCATGTTGCCAAAGTGTTCTCCAGTTTTCACATGGGCACGCTCAATAGGTCTCATCTAAAACCAAAACCATGGTACCACCAAGAGGCCACCAGTGAGGAATAATTGTGAAGACCATTAATAAAAGGGACAGTGGGAGTCCTAATGGTACAATGCTGGGTGAATGGTTGCCTCTGTGGAGGCGAGGCTGGCGTGCATGCATTGGAGTTTCAGGGCCCACTGGGTTAAAGTTGGCTCTGCAGTTAGTATCAAATTATGGAGGGTTGACAAGCAAAGATGGGTTCGTGTGAATAATTCAAGATCCTGAGACACAAAAAGGATTACAGGAGGGAGGAAGGAGATGAATAGGCTTAGTTAAGGAGAAGATGGATTTTTTTTTTTTTAGAATAAGATTTCAGAAAAGATACAGGAAAAGTCAGATGCTAAAGGGCACGGGTATAACCAACAATTGTCCTTTCTCCCTTATCTAGAGAATACACAGGTGAGGCATGGGGTCCCAAGCCATCTCCTATGGACTAGGGCATGAAAGGAAGTGCCATCACCAGGCAGTGCTGACCTGACTGGCATGCTGTTTAAGTCAGTGTGCTTTTTTTCATAGAAAGTCATACTGCCTTGGGTCATTGCAGCTTTCTGGAACCCAGGGAACTATAACTACACATCCCCATGTTGGATATGCCAAGTTTTCCTCAAACCACCTGGTGGCTTTCCCAGCCAGGCCCTTCCACCTTTTTTTCCACAGGAGTGCTGGGGGGCTGCGAACAGCTTTCTAGAGGGGACGAGGGCAGGTACTTCTAAGAACAGCCTCCTCCCCCTCACCAGAGCCACATAGACCAGGTCACACAGGCCAGCTCACCCCGAGCCCACCAGGCTGCCAGGTTTGTGAGGCCCCCTCCCTCTCCTCAGCCCTACTCTTCCCAGCAGGGCCCAGAGCCCACCTCAATGCTTTGCACTCTTATTGGCACCCATTTCTGCCAGCATCTCTCTGCTTCCCTCCCCATCCCTTAGATGGCATTCCATCTGGTCTCCTTATACCTCCCGAGCCTTTGCCCAAGCTGTGCTTTGTGCCCAGCTGCTCTGTCACTTCTTCTGCAGGTTCACATCCTTCCTGAGGGTACAGTTTGGTCTGTTTTAAGTGTCACCTTCTCCATCAAGCCTTTGTTATATTTTCTGGCAATTAGTGTCATCTCTGATGACATCTGAATTTTCCCAACAGTTTATCCCTCCTTCTCTTGTGGCTCCAGGGCCTATCTGCTGCCTTCCCCATTTTGTAGCTGGGTTCATGTTACTCTGTGTAGCCAGCTGCCCCTAGACCCCAAGCTCCTACTGAGCAGGCTCTTTTTCTCCACCGTCCCCCGCGGTGTCTGGCAGAAGTCCGCATGTTCAGTATTGTGCATGGCTGTGAAGATGGGTGGGTGGTAGGTGGGACAGACAAATGTGTGGGTAGGTAATTGGACAGGAGGCTGAGTGTCAAACATGGTCCATTGTCCATGATGTCATCTCGTCCAAGACGGATTGGCGCAGGGAGATCTCTGTGCCGTGCTTCCTCCCACTATTAAAGTAGAAAACAATTACATTTTTAAGAGTTTGTTATATTTATCAAATAAAGTCTTATGTTTCTTGTTCTTAATTTAAAAATCTTAAGAGTTGAATACTTGGTATTTCTTCAAGGAAAAGAGAATCTAAATCGAGTTGCCTTTTTCTCATGTTTGACATTTTTGCTTGATTTATTTATTTCCCTTTTTAGACTCTGGCTCTCCATGAAAGGAAGGGTTCCCCCATCCTGGACTTAGCACAGTACCTGGCATGCAGCAGGGTCCCTGTAAATACTGAATAGCATTGTGGTATGCTCAATAGCCTAGGAGCCCTTGGGGTCTGTACAGCTTGGAGGTTGCCCTCTATACCTGCACTAAAAGTGAGATTTTTAGCTTGGGAAGAGAGAGAGGCTGAGTTGCTGTGCCAGGTGTCCTCTCTGCTGTCTTTTTGCTTTCAGCCTTGAAATGTGGAGCTAGGCCCCCCATCCCCTATGTAGATGCTCTCCTGGGGGCTGACACCGAGTCAGACCTGGCTGCAGACAGCCCTTATTGCATGCAGAGCACCGTCTGGATGCTGTGCAACTCACCAGGGCCCTGATAGGGAGTGATGTGCCAGGTTCACCTGGTCCCTCCTCCCCTGACTCCTGCTTTTGACAAGGTCCCAGGCAGTCTCTCTCCATCAGGGAGCAGTTTCCATGGACAAAGCACCAGTCTAGTGGCTGGAGGGAATGCAGGACTCTTGGGGTCTTTCTAGACCTGTGTATGCTCAGGGAGCTTTTTCAACTTTATTTGAGCCTCCCAGCACTTCTGTGGGTTGGAGAGAAGGGATTCCTGTCTAACAGGTGGGGAAACTGAGACTTGGAGTTACACAGCTAGGAGAATTGGAATTTGAACCTGTCTTCCTGGCCCTTTCAGCCACAGCATTTCTCAAATCTTAATATGCCTAAAAGCAACAATAGAAACAACAAAAACCCAACACCTGTGAAAATACAGGTTCCCAAATTCTGTACCCAGAGATTCTGATCCACAGGGTCTGGGGCATGGCCTAGGAATCTACATTTAAACAGAATCCCCCAAGTACCCCCAGTTCACCCTGTGGCTTCTTTTTAACTGGCTGTGGCAAGAACGCTTCCTCAGTCAGATCCATTCCAGAGGAGAGGCAACCTTGGAACCCTGCTGACACTCCTGTGTTTGTGTAAAGAAAGATGGGGGAGAGGGTCCCTGCAGGGACAACCTGGACAAGCATGTGTAAGTGGCAATGCCTGAGCAGCTTGCTTTTCAGTCTGACTTGGTTTAAAATCTTGCCTATATAGTTTAATGGCCATGTGATTTTGAGTTAGTCGTATTATGTCTCTCTGCCTCTGTTTTTTAAATCTGTGAAATAGAGCTAATAATTCCTACCTCATAGAGTTGTTGGAAGAACTAATTTAGACAGTGTTGTGCTAGAATAAAAAGGAAACCCCAACTTCTCCTAAATAAACCACACAGAACTCCATCACCATGCCTTTGTTTATGCTGATTTTCCTTTCTGAAAAGTCTCCCTCATCTCCTCTTTAAACTAAATATTGCCAATTGGATCAGTTGCAATAACCCATGATGGGTGTCTCATTGCCCTCTAAGGTGTGCAAGGAAGTCCCCACCCCTGGGTTTTAGAATAGCTGGGAAGAACAGGTGTCACCCAGCTCAGGTTCTAACTTCTGTGCCTCCTGGAATCTAAGAGTTAACAGAAAGTCTGCCTTAGCTCACTCAGAAAATGCCTAGAGCTTCTAGGTTTTTGTTTGTTTGTTTTATTTATTTTTTTTTCTGTCATTGGTACATGTCAACAAAATATTCTTGATACCCCCACTCCACCCTAAGTCATTGCTGTTATAGGGTTCTGAAGGCAGATGGGGACCCCTGCAGGAAAGGTTTCATCTAGCTACATTCTGAAGTCATCCTCAACTTGCCGGCCTCATCGGCCCATAGCTTATTTTACTCTGGGAAGTTTGAATTAAAACTAATGATGTTGGTCACTTTGGGGTTGGAAGGGACTTTTGAGAAGGGGGTACCCCACCCCTCACTGAATGCTCCAGTTCTCACCAAGTCAGTGCTTGAGTACCTCCAGAGATGGGGTTCTGGTCTCCCCCTGCAAGGCTGTGGCATCACTGCAGTTTCATCTGTTAGTTCTTCTTGCTCTGAGAGGTTTGGGAAGTTTCTCTAAACAAGAGAACCTGGAAACAGGTGATACAGATGGGATGAAAGCAGCAGGACTCCATTTATTGAGGTGAGGACGTGAGCAAGTTTATCCAGACAGAGACCCCGACCCTGAAACAGGGTACCAAGATGGGCCTTGTGTTAGCAACAGCACAGTTAAGGGAGGCTCTGGAGCAGTGGTCACCTCAGCATGCTCTGTCTTACAGACTTTTCCATTTGATCACTGCCTTAATACACTGTGTGATCGGATCCTGCAGAGCTGAATAAAGGTCGCCATTCCTCCTTGATTCGTGGCAGAATGAATCCCAGAATGTGGAAGGGGCTAAGACTAAAGTTGGGGGTCAGGTGGCCTAGCAGGTAGAGGGGAAGGGTGAGGGGATAAAGAGTTGGGCTCAGACTGCTCAGAGGCTGGATTTGGAGCTAGGTGTGGGTACAGAGGTTATTTAGGTAAAGGTGACTTGCTCTTATAAAAACTCTCCCTTAGTTGACAAGATTTCCAGCTTGCTTCATGTAAGACTTTTCTCCTGAATCATTAAATAGGGACAAATTGGTCATTTTTGTTGAACCTGGATACACATCTGATCTTCATATGGAAGAAAATGTTTCAGCTGATTTGGGAGCTTAAAGGGTCCTCCACAGGGAGCTGAAAGATGGCATTTATGAAGATTGGGCTAAGGGAGGAGGGTGTGTGCTGACCTTTGAGTTTTGTTTTCCAGCTCATTGCCAGCACTTTGTGTTGTCCCAAGCCAGAATGGCCTGCATAATGGGTGGTTTTCCCAACCTTCCATTGTCGTAGTCTCTGTCCTGGGTGTGTGGGGAGCAGCCTGTGCCAGCTGGCATTGCAGCCAAACTCTCAGAACCCATATTTCAAAGCAATTACTGACAAAAATAAAAATCAGGCTTAGCTGCACAGCTCATAAATACTTCCAGATACTGGGCACGAGCCCCCAAAACTGCTCACACAGCACCCAGGTCACACATGGGGGGAGTGACTGATATATAGTCAGGAGCCACTGTTCAGGGTCAGGTCACTCAGCCTTTCTGGGCCTCAGTTTCTCCTCTCTTACTTGGAGGTGATGATGCCTCCCTTATAGGTTTGTGGGAGGGATCAACTGAGATGAAATATTTGGATGTCACGTGTTAGATTGTCACATGTTATGAGGATCTTAGCTGGGCTGTAAGAAAATCCTGTGCAGCCCATTCTTACTGCCTAAGGTGTTAAGTTTGAGAGAAATCAAAGGAGGCTCAACTTAGGGAATCACGACTTTAGAGTTGACATATATAATTTATTTGGGGTCAGATCAGTTGCAGTCCTGACCACCATGTCACGAGACTTATCAAGTTTTATCATCTGTGACATGGGATGGTAACACCCACTCATAGACCTGTCGTGAGAAATAAATGAGGAGTTCCCTGGTGGTGTAGTAGCTAAGACTTTGGCGCTGTCAGCACTGCAGCCTGGGTTCGATTCCCAGCTGGGGAGCTACCCACATACCAAAAAGCAAAAAAACAAACAAACAAAAAAAAAAAGAAAAAGAAAAAAATGAGACCATGCAGGTAGGTGCTTGGCCAGGGCTTGGTGCACAGGAAGCCTTCGGTGTAGCCATCATATTAACACTATACCAAGAAAGACTTTCAGAGTTTATCATTGAAAATGAGGTTTTGTGATGATTTGTTTAGGAATGCCGGTCCCTACCATAAACACCTCCTAATATATTAATTTACTTTTCTGCCCACTGTCACATTTGATCTCCCAACAACCCATGAGGTAGGCAGAGCAGGTATTTTCATTGCCATTTTGTAGATGAGGAAACTGAGACAAGAGGAGGGAAATGGTTTTACCCAAGGTCACAGGATGAGTAACAGGAAGAATGAGAATGTCCTGATTCCCACAATAGCCTTTCTAACTCTTAACTATTTTGAGGTTGTAAATCCCACCCCAAAATTTATGCCTGGTGGGCTGTAGCCTGGAGATCTGAGTCTGTCCTGGATGCAACTTTTACTAAACATTTAAACCAGCAACAACATAGCTACTATGTCAGAATCGCTGTGCTAGGTGCTTTATATAGATGTGTGTATCAACCCATTAAATCCTCACAAAAACCCAGTGAGAATTGGTACTATTATTCTCCCCGCTTTACCGATGAGAAAACTGAGGCAGAGAAAACTTGTCCCTGGTTGCATAGCTGAGAAGTAGCAGAGAATTAGATTTTGAAAACCTGGCTGCAGAGTCTATGCTCCTAAACATCATTTTCACTTCAAAGGCTCAACATGAAGCTGTCCCTGTAGAAGGTGCTGTGGTTCAGAGATGAGCAGAATATTACTCTGCATTGTGCTGCAGACTTGCTGTGCAGCTGGGGACAAATTTCTTTTCCCCCATACTCCCCAGCCTTACTTTGCACACCTTTGTTGTGGGAACATTGGACTGTTCAGCACTAGCAAAGGGTGGCATTTCTCTGGGTCCTGGGGGAAGGTCTGGGGTGTGGGGTGGCTAGTTCAAGGCCTGGCCAGCCATTGTGTGCTGGGCTTGCAAGATGGCTGGGTGTGGCCCCGGCACTGCCAAGCCCTTCCCAGGGAGGAAGTGTCCATGTTTACAGGAAATGCAGAACAAGGCCTGGGAGGTGAGTGGAGGAGGGGCAGCCTGCCTCCAGGAACCTTGAAGATGTGTCTGGGCGCTGCTGGGACTGAGGGCAGGCGCCTAAGAATGAAGGTTTTTGTTGGTGTTGGGAAATGTCCCGCTTCCCAGACACCCTTAGTCCTCTCCTCTCTTGCCCTCAAGATTGCCACGCTCTGCAGGCCTCCAAAACCCTGGGCCAGCTGAACCCTCTGGTGGGAGGCTCCTGGGAGCAGTGGAAAGAGCACTGAGCTAAGTGACAGATCTACCTCCATTCCTTCCCAGTCTGGACCTCAAACTGCCCACCTGTTAAATGAGTCACTTGATGCATTCCTAACCAGTGCACAGAAACGCTAACTGCCCTCATGGAGCCCACAGCTCAGCTGTGAGGAGCAAGATGGGAAAAGAACAGGTCAGCCCCGTTCACCCCTGTAACATGAGAGGAGCTTGGCCTCACAGCAATATTCCTTAAGAAGTGTGTGTAAATTGAAATTCTGTAAAACCAGGCCTGTGTTGATTATACTGGGAGTATGGGTTATATTTTAAAGCCTGAATGAGAATTGGAAAGGAAACTGACATTCATTGAGTCTGTGCCAGGTGTTCAGGCACTGTCGTCATTTTTACATGCCCAGTGTCACCCTTTAAGAGACAAGGATTGTATTTGGGGACAGAAGACCTGAATTTAAGTCTTTGGACTGCCACTTGCTGGCTGGGTCACCCTAAGCAAATTCTCCAGGCCCCTGAGATCCTCCTTTCTCATATGTGAAATGAGGACACTGGTTCGTTGTTTCCCACACCCTTCATCCCACAGGCTTGCCTGAGCCAGTGCCTCACCACCCCCACCCCAGATCATGGCCAGCCCTCTGTGGTCTCCTGACCTCCAGCATTTCTACCTCCCTTTGCTTTTCATAGGTAGCCAGGGTGAACTCTCCAGGGAGCATGACTGGTCAGGTCTTTTCCCTGCTAGAACTTTTCACTGCTCCCCATTACCACTGGGATACTTGGTCTAGGTGCCTTAACTCCTGCATTTGAGACACTGGCTACCGTGCCAGTCTTTTCTCCAACCCTTCTGACCGCATCGTGGATGACTGTGGCTCCCTGCACTCAGGCCTGACATCTCTCCTCTCTGTGCATTTGTGTAGACTTACCCGGAATGTTCTCCCCTACCCTTCTTTCTTTATCCCCTGATTGACTTTCAGACTCAGCTCAGGTCTCACCCTGAAACAAAACCCATCTCTGATTCCCTCCCCTCAACACACAGGTTTAAGGTCCCTTTTCTGTGCTCCTACCTTGAAGCACTCACCACCTCATCTCCTTTCTGTCTGTCTGCATTTCCACTAGGCCAGTTACCCTGCCTGCACCTATTTCTCCATGTATAAAATGGCATGTTTTTACCTACAAGATACAGTGGTTTGGAAGAATTCATAAGGCACCTGGTACCTAGTAAGCACCCCAAAGTGCTGGCTTCTGCTTCTAGTATGACTGCTGCTGCTGCTACTACTATTATTGGCTAGCTGACTGTGTCCATGTGGAAGGGAAGATTGGAAAAGGGATTATTTTTCAGACCACCACACACAGAAACCACAAACGACCCCTCTTGCAGCTCTTGGCAGCTTCAGATGTGGTGTGTGGTTATGAAATTATAGTGCCCTTCATGAATCTCCAGCCACTGCATTCTCTCCAGCTGGCCAAGGTGGCAGCAGTGGCTCCCCCGCACTTCCCGCCTCCCCTGTGGTCTGCCTCTCTTTGAATCTCAGAGCAGGAGTTCCCTGGTGATGTAGTGGCTAAGGCTTCAGCGCTGTAAATGCTGCAGCCTGGGTTCTATTCCAAGCCAGGGAACTACCCACATTAAAAAAATAAAATTGAATCTCAGAGCAGAGATGACAGGAGAAAGAAGTGTTTGCTTCCTCTTGCTTTGAGCTGAGTGCTGTGGAGCCCATCTTACAGATGTGGAAACAGAGGCAATCGTAGCCACCAACCATTCAGCAGCTACTGAACCTGTTGGTGAACTGGATCCAGCCCGCAAGATGCCTCTCCCACCCTCCACCCCCAGCCATACTTGAAGCAATATAAAGTTATGACCTAATTACCAAAAGACTTCCTTATCTATTAAGTCTTGGCTGGCCACAGTGTTCTCAGTGATGGCAGCGCCTGCCCATGTCATTTCTGCCAGAGGTGTTGAGTGCCTGCTGTGTGGCAAGCACTGTGCCACATGTGCAGAAATAGAGAGAGGCTGTCACTGACAGGCTGATGGGAAGTCAGATGAATTAACTGGGGTAGAGCAACCATTCACACATGTTTGTTGAACACTTACTAGAAATGCATAGCAAGCCCGTGATTCTTAACCCCATGCTAATGGCTAATAGGAGAACTGATGTGGGAGCACAAATAACTGCAGTCACAAAATGTTAATGATAGCAGGAGTCCCTTTCAACTAGAAAGATGGAGAAGGCTTCCTGGAAGAAGTGGTATGTGGATAGACCTGTATGCAAATGGAGGAGGTGGGTGGGCAGGAATTCTGAAACAGTCTTGGAAGAGGCACAGAGCTGGGAAGGCTCAAAGGTGTGCGTGAACCAGTCAGTTGGTGTTTGGCTACACAGTGATGGCCAGAGGAGCGGCACAAATCACTAGGAAAAAATTCCTCAATTTTGCAGGGGCCCCTTTGGACATAAAAATCACAGGACATCATGGTGGGAAGGGCCTGCAAAGGTCCTCTAACTCTCTTACTTTACAGATGAGGAAACTGAGGCCCAGAGAGAGGAAGGGTTCCACAAAGTGTCATACAGCAAGCTGGTAGCAAAGGTAGGACTATAACCCAGGTCTGTAAGACTTTGAGGCACTCTGCCTGATTAATTCAACCCTGGCCTTTAGCTCATACTGACTAGCAAATACAACTGCCAGGCACTATATTGAGCAGCCCACCTTCCTCACTCATACATGTCATCTCATAAATCCTGGGGAGGTAAGTGCTATTATCATCTCCATTTTACAGATGAGGAAACCAAGCAAGGCAGGGATGTTAAGCTACTGACCTAGGATTACTGGGCTGACAAATGACAGAACTGGGTCCTGACCTCAAGAGGTGGAATTCCAGCGCTTGTGCTCTGTATTATTACCTCTTCTGTAGTCCTAGAGAAGGCCAAAAATGCGAGGGTCAATGATCAGAGCGAGGCCAGGCCTGTGTGCCAATAGTGTGGCTGCTTCTAAGGGCCAGAAATACAGGACCCTTCCTCTGTTGCCTGCTTCACACCCCAAATTGCACAAATTATTGTTTTTCAAAACCAGAACCTGAGAGACCACCTGCACTGGTGGGTTTGGCGCTCTGGCTTAGGATTTTTCTTATATTTCTCTTCATATTAGCCTATCATTTTATGAGGCTTCTGCAGATCTTCTAATCATAATAATTTCCACTCTCCCCCCATGCCCTTTGGACCTCTGATTCTTAATTGATTATCTGAAAAGAAAGCCTTGCCTTCACCATCACTGTTATGTTCTACTTTGGCTTGGAAAAGTGGTAGTGTTTGCTTGGGGTGGGAGCAGTCTGAGCAGAAATCAAGGAAAACAAAATTCTTGGAATATCCCTATAGCCACTTCAAGCCCTTAGGATGGCTAAAGTAAAAAAGGCAGATATTAGTATTGGTGAGGATGTGGAGAAATTGGAACTCTCAGGACTGCTAACAGGAATGTGAGATGGTGCAGCACTGTGGAAAACAGTCTGGTAGCTCCTCAAAACATTAAACATAGAGTTACCATATAACCCAGCAATTCCATTCCTAGGTGTATCTCAAGAAAAATGAAAACATGTGTTCTCACAAAAACTTGTACACAAATGTTCATAGCATTATTCACGAGGCAAAATGTAGAAATAATACAAATGTCCATCAAGAGATGAATGGATAAACACAACGTGGGACAGCCGTACGGCGAATACTATTCAGCCATAAAAAGGAATGACGTACTAATGCATGCTATAACATGGATGAACCTTGCAAACATTATGAAAAAAGTGAAAAAAGTCAGAAATAGAAAGTCACATATTATATGATTCCATTGGTATGAAATGTACAGAATAGGCATATCTGTAGAATCAGAAAATAGATTAGTGTTTGCTAGGGATTGGGAGAAGGGAGGAATATGATTGACAGTTAAAGGATATGGGGTTTCTTTCTAGAGTGATGAAAATGTTATAAAATTAGATAGTGATGATGGTTGCACAACTCTGTGAATATACTAAAAAGCATTGAACTGTACACTTTAATTAAATGGGTACATTTCATGGTATATAAAGTTATCTCAGTGAAACTGTAACAAGAAAACAAATCTCTATAAAAGCATTGAAGCTGTGTTCTAAGAGGAAGGGTGGGGATGTCACAGGTCAGAGTACAAGGATATACTTCTGTTTTTACTTAGTGAAAAGTGGGAATTGAATTTTTTAAAAAGCTTCTCCTTCAGTCATGTTTCTGGGAACCATTACAAGCACTATCCCTTGGCTGACCCTGGTTCAGGTTGCATTCCCTCCAAGAGGGAGAGGAGCAGAGCCTCACTCTAGAAGTGAGGAGGCTCGGGGCAAGCAGCTGTTCTCAGAGCCTGGCCTCCAGGCTATGGGGTGCATGCAGTCCAGTCTCACATTTCTGAGCATTTTGTTTCTCCACCTCTAATTCACAGATTTGCAAACTGAGGCCCATCATGATGGTCATGTAGCCCAGAACATGCAGTGGGTTAGAAGTGAATCCAGGATGGATCTTGGACCCCCATCCACTTGAGATCTTTCCACTGTGTCAGATTGAAGGTTCCCAGTTACAGTGCAGATATCTGCATCCATCTCAGTGTCACTTTGAGGAAAGAGAACATGGGAGAGGTCAGTTTTAAGTGACAAGGAAGAATCACAGCAGAAGGTGCCACCTGGGGAAGGTCTAGAGCATCGGTTCCTAAGCAGTGGTACAGCCATTCAGGGGTATGTGAAAAATAATCAGTAATAGTGAAAAAACAAAAAAATGTAAAATGTTACTTATGGAACAATAAATGTTAAGTTTGAATATGTTAATAGATCACATTCAAAATTAGATCACATTAGCAAATGATGATTGGTGAGGACGTACCTATGAACCTTTCCCCAAAACCACTCTTCTACCAATCATTACGCAGTTTCAGAACAATCCATTTATGATACTTCTAGAACTTCCCCCAAACATATAAATACATCTGTAGCCAGACTGTTTGATCAGTTTAGTTATTAACTGAGTAAAAGTATGTTGTCTTTCATCTTGATTCTTTTCAAGTAGGTTTTTTTATTTAATATTTGAATATTTGATCATTATCAATATTTAACTGTTAGGAATATTGTAAAATTAAATCTGGTTTGTACTTTTAGTGTAGTAATTTTTCTATCCTAACTTATTACCTCATTTCCACTATTTTAAATTAAGGTAAACACTGAACAAAAGTGTCAGTATTTAAAAACAGCTGTTTTAAAAAACAAGGGGTACAATTTTTAGAAAAGGGTTTCAACGGGGTACACAAGTAGAAAAAATTTGGGAACCACTGGCCTAGAAGGATAATTTGAGTGAACTCAGGAGGTGCCTGAGTAGTTGGAGGGTATGGGGAGTAGGCATGGGACAGGACTGAAGATCTGAGGGTTTGGATATTCCTGATTGTGTACCCAGTCCTCCCCTCCATCCACTTCCAAGCTCTTCCAGCCACTCTGCTAATTAGGATAGTCATATTCACTGATACCATCATCCTGTCTCCTCCATCTCAAACTTTCCAGCTCCCAGAGAGTTCAGCCCTGAAGCCCCTGTCCCTCCCCACGGAGCTGGCAAACTTTAGAAAGACTTAACCTATCTCAGAGGAGCCAAAGGATATTGCATCTGCAATCAGGCCTCCTTTACACATATCATTGCACCATCAAGGACAGAGTTTGAGACCAGGGCACCCCCTGAGAGATTCCTAGCAGGAGAAGTTTCCTTTTTTATGAGTTATTAGGCCCTTTTGGCTATGCTGGGGGTTATGAATCCCAGCACATATCACAAAGGACAGGATTCACTGGGCAGAGTTGGACAGCCCTGGGCTGGGTTACAAAGTACTCATCCCCCCATATGGATGCACATATCCTTTTACAACTCTAGGCTGCTGGAAAGGACTGTGATCGTTTGAAGGGTCATTTAAGGTAATGAACTCTGGGCAGCTTGAATTTATGTTCCCTTTAAAGCACAAGTCAACCCAGAGGGAGGACACAGCTCCTTGGAGACAAGTCTGGGGCTTAGAACTTGGCCCTCATGCAGGCTCATCTGGGTTGGCCAAGAAAGAACCTATGACATGCCAGGAAATGGCCACTTTCACCATCATGTTCTCATTTAATCCCACAATGAACCTATGTAGTCATCCCCACTTTACAGACATGAAACAGAGGTTGGGTGACTTGCCTAAGGTCACACAGTGATTCTCTTCTCTCTGATGCCAAAGTTCTAAGCCATTTGGTCTCTGAACTTAGAGCGCTGACCACCTGGCTCTTTTGCCCCTTTTCCCTGGCATGTTTAATAACTACTGACTTACAGATTTAAAAAAATTAAAAACCAAAAACAGCATGGAAAAGTTAAGTAACTTGCTTGAAATAGAGCTGGGATTCAAACCAAGCATTATGACTTCTGAGTCTACCCTCTTAGCCAGTACTTTGTACTATCCTTTCTTTTGAGGCCAGAGAGAGTGGTTTAGTTACCTTTGATTCCTTCATGTGTTAGCTCCTTGAAGTAGGCGCTAATCCATATTTGTTAAATAAGTGAGTAAGGAAATAGGTGGATAGAAGGATGGATGATTGGTTGGCTGCATAGCTAAGTGGGTAGATGGAAGGTTGGGTGAATAGATGAATGGATGCCTGGATAGATGGCTAACTAGTTGGGTAGTTGGATAGATGAGCAAATGGATGGATGGTTAGATGGATGATGGATGGATGGATGGATGGATGGATGGAAGGAAAATGATATAGATGGGTCAGTGATTGCATTAAATGACTTTCTTATGTGTAATGAATCGGTCAGTTCACAGAAGCTGTCTAGAGACAGCATCTCACTTAGTTATGATTATAATGTGTGTTTTAACTAGAGTAGCCATAGGACAAAATTAATGTCTATTTACTCTCCACCAGTATCTACAAAGTCTAGAACATAGACAGCTCTTACTAGGTATTTTTTTGAATGATTAAAAATCCAAACAGACAAGCACCAAATAGCCAAGATACAGATTCCTTAGACCATACTGAGCAAAGGATCCATCTCAGTTTTATGTTGACAGACTAGAGAGATGAATGTGATATCTAAGGGTTCCTAGTCTATTTCCTCAAGAGAAGAAGTGGTTGCTCCCCAGGACACAAGTTCCACCAGGTCCTGGCAGAGCATTTGGCAGAAGGTATTAAGAAAACATTTTTTCCTAAGTCTTTTCTTCCCCTATATTTGAAGATAAGCCTAGAGGCAACTATCAGGAATCTGTAGGAGCAGCTCTGTTGACACTTGTGGTCTTAGAATCAAAATGTTTTGATTTGCTTATTTAACCAATAACTTCAGACCAAATAAGGTCTGTCACTTCAACTTTCATTGAATCTGCAAAGGCATTGGGTTATGCCTGCTCTTTTCTATTGTGAAAGCTTATTTTAATGGCTGTTTCATAGTCCCTAAATCACAGTGAAACAAATGAACCAGAAATATTATCAGAGCACCCAAACCCTTGTCTCCTGACTTTTGTTTTGGGTGATCTTTCAAGAAAACAGAAATGACAGGAAGAAGTAGAATTAAAAGAGTACATGCCACATTTCTGGCCAAAGCTGAGGTTGGATTGAGGACAGATGGTTGGTGGATCAGAGGTAACCAGGTTTATATCTCTGTGAAATCTGGGCATCTCCAGTGGTAAACAAGATCATTTGAGTCACACATTATAGGTTAATAATTATATGGTTTGCTTTAAGTCTTGGAAGAACACACACTGTCACTTAACAGGTATTACCACTTAAGGCAAAGCTAGAGTAATAGCACATGTTAAAAATTAGTTAACTTCAAGACAATGGTAGGTAAATAAAGAATAGCTGTCAGAAGCTAGGCCAAGCTGGTAATGAAAAGAGCTCATTGTACATTATTTCACCATCGAATCCTCCCTATAGCTCAATGAGTTAGGCACCGCTGAAGCTTGGAAAGGTTAAACATGGCCAGTACATGCCCAAGGCAGAACTTGAACCCAGTCTGACTTGGGAGTGTGAGCTCTCATCTCTGCACTCTACTGCCTCTGAAAGACAAAATAAAATAATAGCACAAATAACAAAACAAAGTCCCCTTTGCCCTTGCAACCTGAATCCCAAAACCACACATCAGTGCAGTGAGGGAACCTGACTGAGCCTCTGTTTTCAGGTCTATAAAATGTGATTGAACGTTGGGAAAGGCATCCTCCAGAGGCAACATGTGTTGGTCTGTATTTGCCACATGACCTAAAGCCAGCTCTTATCCTCTCTGAGAGTTTGGCTTTCATGAGCTCTCTCCCCAGTGTCACATGGCTCTGCTTCATGGAGTCCAGTCCTCTGCTTGGCTTCAGGTAGAGCCCCTGAGTTCTGTGATGCCCAGCAGCATCTGATGCTGGGCTGATTTCACAGGGCCCAAGGATGCCCACCTTCCCACCCCCCCAGGTCAAGCACAGCCTTGCCGGACAGGCTGAGCTGTTGGGGCCAAATTCTAACAGCAATGGAATATCCCTGAACAACTTAATTAGTTGGGTTTTGATAAGGTCCCTCTGGCCATTGGGTAGAGAACAGATCGAAGGGCAGCCATGGGATGAGGGAGAACAGGAAAGCAGCTGTTAAAGATGTCCCAGCAAGAGATAGTCTGGACCACAGAGGCCATGATAAACATGTGAGAAGAGCTGAGAGATTAATTTAAAGGTAAATCTAGGAGGGGTTTAATGCTTAAGTAGTAGCTGTCTGTGCAAGGAGATGTTCAGTTTTCTGGCTTGCTGCCTCCAAGGTTGGTGGCACCATCACCCTGTGGGAGTTTTGGCTGAGAATCCTTTTGTCCTTTTTAGAACATTCTAGGAAAGGCCTGGCATATACCTTCTTTTCTTTGATAAGGAGAAGGAGTGGTTCAGGGGCACATCCCCCACCACTGCTGCTTGTCCTCCACAGGGTGTAATGGGCTCCGGCTGGGGCCTAATGTAGCCATTCCTCTTGAGGGGAGCGCATGGCTCTGCTCCTTGTCTACTGGACACATGGTTGCAAATTGTTGCTGGTGACTCTGGAGGGAAGGGCAGTAGGTCACCTTCCTGAATGTGATACTGAGCTTGCGGAGCAAGTGTGGTGCGCCAGACTGTTAGGCTAGAGGGACAGCTCCTTCGTGGAGGGAACTGGTGCCCCCCCCACACACACACACACTCATCCTGATGGTGTGGTGATGGCCAGAGCTGTAGTCCTGGGAGGGGAGGCTCTCGCATGCCTTTGTACACCTTGGTAGTATAGTAGATGGCTTATTGCAAAATATATTGTTTGCTTTCATGGTTTGAAAGAAAAGGGCAACAAAATCATTTTTGAAAAGGAAGAAAAAAGAGGTCTGATGAGAAGGATGGCCAATTGGATAGTAAAGTAGACCTTGGCTTAGCCTGGATCAGCACTCAGTTTTGGCCTCTGCACATAACTGCATAGTTTATAATACCTGCCACACATATATCATGTCAGCAGCAGCCCAGGCAGGAACAGGCCCAGCATCACAGGCCACCTTGTTCTTGATCTGTCCGGCCTCATGGCTCCAGGTGTAGTGTAAATAGATACCCATGGTTCTGTCTCCTATAATAGTAGAGACAGGTCTCCAGGATGGGCCCCTAGTTCAAATGTAGCCTAAAACTAAGTTTCTCCTCTCCTGATGTTCCCCACCCCAGCCATGTTTCCCCTACCTGGACTAGCACCTAAGGCAAAGGCAGTGCCCCTGCCTGCATAAGGCCCAGCCAGTCCGGCAAGTGGGTGCTCCCTTCTTTTCATCCATCCATCCATCCATCATTCCACCATCTTATGCTGGCATTCCCAGAGGGCAGGAGTAAGTATTTGATAAGAGTTTAATAAGACCAGATACCTGGATTTTGAGTATGAAGGAAGTTTTGTGAGGTTGTAGGGGACCACATTGCCAAAGGCAGAGGGGAGCCATTGAAGGCTTTTGAGCAGGAGAGGGGCATGGTCCAATATCTGTTGTAGAACAGTGAGTGCTGTGTGGAGAGAGAGGCCAGAAACAAGGAATCAGGCAAGGAGGCTGTTGTGATGGGGTCAGAGCCTCCTCTCTGGGGATGGTTTGGAAGTTGGAGAAAGAAGGATTCTTAGTTGGTCTATGTCAAATGCCATATTCTTTGCTGTCTCATTGCCTTTATATGTGTTGCTTTCCCTTCCTGGAACACTTCCCCATGCTAACACAAAGTTGGCTCCTTCTGCTTCTTCTGGTCTCAGACTCAGAGAAGCTCTCCCTGGACTATCTAAATACGTAGCTCCCCCTTGTTACTCTCTATGAAAGCACCTGCTTCTTTACTTAGCAAATTTATGATCATATATTAGTTGTTTCTTTTTGAGGACAAGGACCATATCTGCTTTATTCATCAGTGTTTTACTGGCTGTCTAGCTCAATGCTTGACATAAAGCAGTAATCCAATAAATATTTATTGAATGAATGTATGAATTATTTAATTAATTAATGGAACGCCGAATTAATAGTCATTATAACATAGATATGAGATTGCCATCACACCTGTGCAGTTGACCCCTGAACAATGTGTTTGAACTTGCTTAAATGTTTTTGTTCAAAAGTCAACTGTATTTTCAGTCCACAGTTAATAATCCATGTGTGCATGGGGCCAACCTAAGTTATATGTGGATTTTCAACTGTACAGGTTGGCGTCCTTAACCCCTGCATTGTTCAAGGGTCAACTATATATGCTTTCTAAGCATTGATCCTCACAGCCAAGAAAGTGAGATAGGAATTACCCCCCCAAGTAGCCTGGATAGAAATTGATACCCTGAGTTGTGTCTTGTCCATGATCTAACTGATGGCAAGGCTGGGATTAGGGGCTAGCATGTACATTCCAGACTCTGTCTACCACATCATTACATTTCTTCTCAGGCCCAGAGGACACGGCCACCTTGAGGTATGACCTTGCTGCCTGACAAGGCCAGTTCAGACCACCAGACAGATCAGATTGAACATGTCTTGCCTTCGTAGTAATGATTTGTACCTTACTTAGCATCACAGCCTGCCTCGTATCTAACAGAGAGATGAATTTGTCTTAGACAGCATGTGTAAATACAGGCAGCAGCAAGCTTGGCATATTCAAGAAGCTTAAAGGAGGCCAGATGGCTGGAGTGAGGATGGGTAGGGAGATGTGTGCCTGGGTCTTACTCATTTCTGGGTCCCCACGAAGGGCTGAGAGCTCTGCACACAGGCACTTGTTGAAGGCTCATGACATTAATCAGGTCCCTGGCCTGTTCACTTTCCCTTTGCTGGACACAAACCTCTAACCCTCTGTCCTCTGCTCTGACCCCAGTGCCTACACAGAGCCCTACAAGGTTTGTCCCATCTCGGCAACGGCCCCCAAGGAGGACCTCACATCGGATGAAGAGCAGGGAAGCTCAGAGGAGGAGGACAGTGCTGCAAAAGACCCCAGCCTCACCCACAAGGTAGGGGCCCCACCCCAGGCAAGGGGCCAGTGGGATGTGGACGGGCTGAGAGATGTGAAGGTTGACAGAGGATGGTAAGGACCCACTCCATCCTCTCTTGTTGTGGAGGCAGGCACCTGTGGGCAAACAACTGAGCTGGAGATAGAGACCGAGTCACAGAGCAGCTGGAGCTGCAGTTTTAAGACATATGGCAGACATGGGATCCTGTGGTGATGCAAGAACAACTGCTGCTGTTCATATCCTCTCTGGTCGGAGGAAGTTGGGGCATCCCAGAGTCTTTGTGGATGAAGCGGAATAGAGCTGCCTGGTTTGAACCAAGACAGACCTGTATTCTAATGACCTCAGGCCCCTGGGCCTCAGTTTCCTTATCTGTAAAGTGGGAATCATGAGAGTGAGATGAGTTAGGGATATGAATGATTTTTTTAACTGAAAGCAGAGTTCTAGAATAAAAGTTCGTTTCCCCCTACCCTGCAGTGATGCAGTAAGGGGATGGGGCTGAGAAGGGCTGCTGCTTTTCTGGAGTCAAGAGGGTGAATTGAGATCCAATTGATAGTAGACCCAGACCTTCATATAGGGCATCCGTGCATGGTAGTAATTACAGTTGTCCAAGGGGGATAGGTTCCAGGTCACCCCCTCCACAGATACCAAAGTCCTCGGTTGCTGAAGTCCCTTATGTAAAATGGCATAGTCTTTGCATATAGGGTACAGCATGGTATGCCTGTACATCACTTCATTTGTATGAATTTTGCATAGTGCTCAGTGTGCTGCAAATTCAAGCTTTGGTTTTTGGAATTTTCTGTGATTTTTTTTCAAATATATTGGATCTGCAGTTGGTTGAATCTACAGTACAGAGGGCCAATTGTACATATGCTTGCTGTTGGATGCTCATAATGAGCCCTGCTTCACTTCGATTCACTGACAAAGTCTCATTCCTTCCACACTCTGCTTCTAGCAGCAAGAATTGCTTCCCACATTTTACTTTTCCAGAAACAGAAACAAGAACTTGCCCAGGGTCACATGGCTACTATTTGATGTTACACAGGAAACATTATAGGTTGACAGGGGCTAGGAATTGAGATCACAGGAGACACCCTTGCTACAAGAGGGGACAGGCTAGGAAGGTTGAGACCCACTTGAAGTTCTCTCCACCCCATCTCCTGGACCCTGCTCCTATCTGCCTGAGAGGAGTAGCTGGGGAAGCAAAGGAGCACTTCCTCCTACCTGACAGACCTCCTTCAGACACCTTGTCTGGTGTCAGCATCCCACACTTTGTCATCTTCTTCAGGGCCTAGGTTAGGTATGTCACATTGATTAAAGACTATTCAAGTGGAAGCACTCAGCAGGAGTGCCTGGCACTTACCAAGTATTTTGTAAATGGTCACATCTTTCATTTTGTTTTTATACATTTGATTTCTTTTAAAAATTCATTTATCTCTCCCTACAGTGATTTAATAAGTGCTGTGGGAATGCTGAAGGAGGCTTTGCCTCCTGGCTTCTCCTCATCCCCTTGCCCTTTCACTCTTGTCCCTGCTTCTCCCTCTCTAGACAGTAAGTGCTCTGCTGGCACTACATGCTTCCACATTTGTTACCTGTTTAATTCCTTACAACAGCTTCAACGTCAATACCATCATCGCTCTTTTACAATTGAGGACACAGAGATTCAGAGAAGTTAAGGAACTTGCCCAAGGCCACACTGCTAGGGATTGAAGGGGTCTGGACTCAAAACAGGTCTCGCTGGCTCCAAACCCTGTGTTTATCTCTCATTGCAGTTGTGAGGGGCTTTTCTTACCTCCCCACTCCTCCCTCCTCTCCCAAGAAGGAACTAGTGACTCCTGGGGGAGAAGGGAGGAGGTGCCTATTTAGAAATGGTTTTGGCTTTTCCAGACATCCCTGGGATCATGGAACCTGGGAGCAGAAAGAGATGGTTGTCATCAGGGATGTGGTCCTCACTCTGCATCTGGAATCTGAACCAGATCTGGGTACCAGGCCTAGAAGAGGGAGCAGTGGGCCTCCCATGTGTGATGTTTTTGTGCCTCAGTTTCCCACCTCGTGATGGCTTCCTACCACAGTCACCGAGTTCTCTGTGAAACCTTCCTTTGTTCTCCTTCAGCTGTGTTACCACTGGCCAGTCACTTCCCATCATGTGGCCTCAGCTTCCCCATCTCTAAAATGGGAGCATTAATAGTAACTGCTGGGCTACAGGAGGGTAGAATGAGAACTCCAATGGGAAAGTGCCAGCCACATAGTACATAGTAGGGGACTGTTAACTATCTGTTGTTTCTGAATCTGGGACTCAGAGGGTGAGTGGGAAGAGAGAGAGTCTTCCCAGAACCATCGTAAAGACTTGAAGTCCTAGGGCCCTGGACATTGGTGGTCATCTGGGTCAGCTTCCCAGCCTTCTGGTCTCCAGGCCACTGCTTAGACACTCCCAGGAATAAGGAGCTTGCAAGAGTCAGGGTAGCATAGAGAATGAGTTTCACACCCAGCTTTGCCACTTGCTAGCTGAGTAATTTGAGCAACTTCTTAACCATTCTCTTCCTTAGTTTCTCCATCTGCAAAATTGGGAAATCATTCATAGTACCCATGTCAGAATGGTTATGAGAGTAAATCAGTCTGTGGAGACTCAGAACAATGCCTGAAACACAGGAGAAAGACACACGAAGGTCAGAGCTTTGGGGTGGGACTGTGGGCCAGGACAGGGAAGCAGTCTGCCCTAGGTCAGGTCAAACTCGGTAACAATGCCAAGGTCATGGAACTGAGGCAGTTCCTGCCTCTGACTGGGGCCTTTTATATGTCCTGTTGGAGCCAGAGCCAGTGACCAGCCAGGTGTGGGGCCTACATAGGGAGCCAGGGTCGGGGGTGGGAACATGCTGTCATTCTGAGCACCAAGGGGAAAATGCAGGTCTAGACTCCTTATGGCAGGACATTTCACGCTCAGGAACCCAGCCTTCTCATCTACCAAGTGGGCCTACACGTCCCCACTCTGCCACCTCTCTCATCCTCTTTGATAAGGCTTTCATCATGTACCACAGTCGAAATCACCTATAAAAATTAAGTTTTCATCACACGAGGTGTACTTTACTAGATTCTCCCTGTAATGCATGAGATCATTACAGGTGAAGGTTAAAGTCCCTTGGAATACTCCTTCCCAATTCCTGTGCCCTCATGGGGTTAACCGTTTGGTGTGAATCCTTCCAGAACTTTCCCCCTGTATTCACTTACATACATCATGAGTGGAAAATGGGTGGTATTGTTTTGGAGCTATTTTTCCATAAATCACATCAAACTGCCAATAACCTGGGGTAACTTGATTAGGTTTGTTCACTAGATTCTTAAGAGATTTTCCCACACTGGTACAGAGAGCTCTAAATTAATTTTTAGTGCTGCATAGTATTCCATTTTGTGGATAAGCTGTGGTTTATCTCGCCATCTGCTGGCTGAGGGACATTTACAATGTTTCTCACGTGTTGGCATCACCAGCAGTATCGCAGTGCCCTTGTTTACACACCTCCTTAGATACACGTGCAGGGTGTTTTTCTAATGTAGATCCCAGAAGGGGAGCAGTGGATCAGAGAGCAGATGCCTTTTCAGCCTTCCTGCCTGCTACTACATTGACCCCCAGGAAACTATTCCAGAGCATTCCCTGGAGGCCCTCAGTGTAGAAGAGTTCCCAAGTTGCTAGGCCTCAGAGCAGTTGTGGAGGGAGGGTTCCACAGTGAGCAGTCTTCCCTGGCTCCTTTTTGCTGTAGAAGTTTCATGGGACAGGAGGTGAGGAGAAGGAGCCTTCACTCCTGATTCTTTGTCTTCCACCGTGTCTGAAAATTCTGTGCCTCTGTCACATGGGACCATGGGAACCAGCCAGGCCTAGAGCAGATGTGAGTGATCAGAAGAAATGCCCCCACCTCCCCAGGCCTCAGGAGGCAGGTTTGGGGGTGATGAGCCTCACCCCTCTTACAGTTTTATATGGTTTATGTAAAAATAAATAAAACGTGGTGAGCCTCACCCTTCCCAGATGTTTTGGCGAGTCAGGCAGGGAGAGATTTTTGGAGCAGGATAGGAAGCTGAACCCAGCTGGTCCACCCACATGTGACCTCTCCCTCTCTTCCACTCATAGACATACAAAGGGTGTGGGTTGAAGGAAGGAGGGGGCAAAAAAGGAAAAGTGAGAACTTAAAAATAGATCTAGCAGAGAAAGGAGACATTCAGAGGCTGGCTGGCCCATTGCTCCTCCCTAACAATAAGCCCGATTCTCAGACTAACGGGGACTTTTCAAGCTAAATACCAGCTCCCCCGAGACCAGCCCAGGAATGGTGGCCCCTCCCAGTTACCTCTTCCCTCGCCTGAGTCCCATCGTCACCAGGTTTTCCTGACAGGTCCACCCCTGGGCCCAGGCAGAACTTAGTGCTCTGTCTTCTAGAACAGACCCTCTTGTCACCACGCCCACCCTGGCTCCCGCTTTACAAAGGTCGTCTCTTCCCCGACTGCACCCGAGGTCAGTTGACCTGGCCTGGGCCTCTTTGCTGCCTCGTGCCCTCAGGCCTTGCCCTGACCATTTTCCTAGGTTAAAGGGTCCACTTGAACACTGGTTATTTCCACTGGGCCAGTCTCCAGCCTGGGTAAGTGCTTTCTCCCTGCCACAGACCTTGGAACCCACCTGTGCAGTTCTGCACATTGGCTCTACTGAAAATGCTGCTTCCCCTAGTTCTCTGCTCTAGACTTGTATCAGCTTCCTCAGGCTGCAGCCTGTTCCAGAAAACCACCTCTTCTGTCAAACATGAATTCCTTCCCATACACATTTCTTTTCTCTATATCCTCCCTCAATTTCTCCCTATTCCTCCTCTTCTTCAATATGAATTTATTTATTTACTAAGTACTCACTGAGCACCTACTGTGTGCCAGGCACCCTTCTAGAGTCTCAACATAAAGTAGCCACAAGTCAGACCAGGTGCCTCCCTGCCTTGGTAGCATTTACATCCTAGAGAAGAGCAGTCAGCCAGAAAACTCCTAAGGTGGTGAAAGTTCTGTAAACAGCAGAAAAACAAAACACACTGCGGTGGTGGAGGACAGGGCACCGGGGTGAGGGACAGGGGAACTTAGGGAGTCTAAGGAAGCTCTTTTATCTCATTTTTTAAAGTATGTTAAAATACACATAATGTAAAACCTACCATCTTAACCACTTTTAAGTGTGCAGTTCAGTGGGATTAGGTACTTCACACTATTGCACAAAAACTACCACCATCCATCTCCAAAACGTTTTCATTTTCCCAAACTGAAACTCTGTGCCCATTAAACACTAACTCCCCATTTCCCCTTCCCCAGCTCCTGGCAACCACCATTCTAATTTCTGTCTGACTGCTCTAGGGATCTTGTACCAGTGTGATTATATAGTATTTATCCTTTGTGTCTTGCTTATTTCACTTACCATAATGTCCTCAAGATTCATCCATATTATAGCATATCAGGATGAATTATAACCCACTGTTATATATAGACTACATTGCACTTATCAGTTGATCCATCAGTGGATGTTTGGGTCGCTTCCCACTTTTGGCTATGTGTGTACAGATATCTCAAGACCCTGCTTTCAGTTCTTTTGTTAGACACCCAGATGTGGAATTGCTGGACTATGTGGTAATTCTATGTTTAATTTTTTGAGGAACCGCCATACCTATTTCCACAGTGGCTGCACCATTTTACATTCTTGTCAGCAATGCATGAGGGCTCCAGTTTCTAAGGGAATGTCTTCTTGATGAGGAGGAAACCTTTGAGCAGGGAGCAGAATAGTGTGAGGGAGAAAGCAATGGGAAGATCTAGGGACAGAGCATTCCAGACAGAGAACAGCAGTGCAGAGATGGACCAGTGGGAATGACCTTCATGAGCTGCAAGACTGGAAGGTCAGTGTGGCTGGAGCAAGGAGAAGGAGGTGGGCAGGAGAAATTCTGTAGGACTTCCCTCAGCCTACAGTCATATACAAGTCTTCCCCCATGCTTCCCTTGCTGTCATTTGCTCTGCACAACCCTCTCTGACCTCCATGAGCCAGGCCCTCTCCACACTGTCCACTATAGGCCCTGTCTTACTCAGACCTTGGGCCTCACCTTGGTGGTCTGTCCTCTTCCATTGTCTTCTCAGGCTCTGTCCTCTCCTGGTTCTCTCCCTACTCTCCAATATCCTACTCCACCTACTCCTCTGCATGAGACATTTATTCCCCAAGGCCTGGGTTCCTCCAGCCCTGCCTCTCATTTTGTGTCCATTGCTCAGTCAGCATGGACTCAGTTCCAGACCAGTGGCAAGCCCTACTCAGATGGCATTCCCAGAGCTGACCTGATCCCTCTCTGCAGCCCCACACTCCAGCTTCCAGCTGCTCTTTTGGGTCCTTCTTGGAAGACTTGTAGATACCTCAAACTCAGCACATCCCTAGGTGAATTCATCATCTTCCACCCACCCCCGATCTGCTTCTCCTCTTCTTGTTTGCTCTTCTGGTTGTTAGTACCCAATTTGAAAGATTTTAAATCCCTGGCATTTCATCTTCTATTGCCATGTTTTAATTATGGAACAAATAAAATTCAACAAATGCCTAGTTCTTTGGCCAGACATCAATAAAGGATACAAAAAACAAGTTCTGTCTGTTCTTTAGATCTACCCCAGGGCCTTTGCACTTGAACTTTCCTCCACTTGAAACATTCTTCTTGCCTTTTGTACCGCTGACTACAGGTCTCAAGTTAAATGTCACCTCCTCAAAAGGCCTCCCCTACTCACCTGCTGTGTTTGGCTGTGGCATTCCTATTTCTTTCCTTCCTCATACTTATCTCCAGCTGTGATTGTGTTCTTTATTTTTCTGCTTACTTGCATACTGTTTGCCTTTCCCTATCAGAATCACTCCCAGGAGGGCAGGGATAATGCTTGTCCTCTTCGCAGTTGTGTCCTTACTGCCTAGCACATAATGTAGTATTCGGTAAATATCTTTGAATAAACTAATAAATAATAAATACATTAGACTCAGCTTCTGCCTTTAAGAAAGGAAAACAAACTTAGATGCATGAGAGTTTAATAAGATGAAAACACTTGTTTGGCCCTGTATAACTTAACTTGGTATGGCAGGGGCTGAGCTGGGTATCAACCCTGCTCACTCGCTGCCCTGTAATGTTGCAGAGGGTGCAGCATTCCGAAGAGTAACACAAAGAGATTCTTCAAGGCAGTGTGAGTAGAGGAAGGTGAGAGATGCAGACTCTCAGAACATAAGGGATGGAGAGAATAGGGGTCCAGAGGTCCAGGAGGTGTCCTGAGAACTCACATGTCTCATGCCCCTTGTTCAGGGTTCTAGAGGCTTGGGGGCTATCAGGAGCTGAGGGGCTGGGTGAGGATGCCCTAGCCCTGAGAGAGCTTATTTTGAGGCAGATTTTCCTCTTTGCTAATTCTCAGGCATGCCCTTTGCCCCAGTTTGGGATTTGGGCCACAAAGTCCTACTCACCCTTGCCCTCTCCATCTTGACGTCATGGCAGTCACTGTCTATATGTCATCTGTAGCCCTGCTGCTCAGAGTTCACCGTGTGGACCAGCAGCACCCCCAGTCCTACCCCAGAGCTGCTACTGAATCAGAATCTGCATGTTGGTGAGATCTCCAGTGATTCATATGCTCAGTGAAGTTGGAACTCTGGTTGTATATATCAGCCCTCCAGTCTGTAATTGAGCTCTTGGAGATGCCAGGAAATAAACTAATAGGGTCCCCAACCATGGGGAACTGACAATCAAGTTGGAGAATAAAAAAGCTACTCACATTATAATCTCTAACTTTACATTTATGTTTTATGCACTATTCCGAATATTATATCTTACAATTTAAAACACACACACAAAGGTTGCCTGTGAGATGGGAAGGTTGTTAGGCAACCCCAGCCTGCTCAGCTATGTGAGCCAAACCTTGAGCATTGTAAGGATCCAAGTCTTAAGAGTCAGAGCAGTCAGAGAGGCTTTCAGGAAGAGGTAAGGCCTGAGTACTCCTTGAAGGAAAAGTAGGACATAGTTAAGCAGAAAGGAGAAGGAGGGTATATAGGAGGCAGCATGGACAGCACAAAGGCGTGGAATCCAGCCATTGACTGGCTTCTTGAGGTCATGGCTGATCCTTTCTCAAATTGAAATGAGATGGTCAGAACAGGAAGACTGTCTCATGTGAGTCACATACTGGCCTTTTACTGCTGTCCAACACTGAGGGCTTGCCAGTCACAATCAGTCACTGTAGGATTCTAGAAGGTCACAGAGCTGACAGGGGTACCTAAAGATCACTTTGTTTTGTTTGTTTTTTATTGCAGTAAGAACATTTAACATGAGATCTACCCTCATGTCCACTGATGGATGAATGGATAAATGAAATGTGGTCTGTGCATACAGTGGAGTATTATTCAGCCTTAAAAAAGAAGGGAATGGTGTTACATATATGAAACTGAAAGACACTTTGCTAAGTGAAGTAAGCCAGTCACAGAAAGACAAATACTGAGTGGAATCTAAAATAGTCCAATGCATAGAAGCAAAGAGTAGAAACAGTGCTTGTCAGAGGCTAAGGAGAGAGGGAAATTGGGGGTTGCTGTTTAGTGAGTATAAAGTCTCAGTTATGTAGATCACTTTGTCTTACAGGTAGGACAACTAAAGCTCATAGAGAGGCCATCATCGATTGCTCAGGGTTATTTCAGAGGCAGTTAGGAGTAGAAATCAGGTTTCCTGTTGCCTCATTCAGGGCATTCCAAGATAACCTGATGCTTCCACAAATGTATTACAAACTTCAGCCAGTGTCAAAGATTCTTTCCAAAATTAAAAGTTTTTTTTTAAGTATCTGGGCCAAACCTAGACTCACACCAGCCTATCTCCAAGCACTAGAATAGAGCGTCAGCATGAACCAGAAACTGATTATTTGGTCTTGGGGAGCCTTGGATGGGAGGGGACCTCTGTTTGGTCCCTCTTCTCCCTGCCTTTGTATAGCAGGTCTTGCCTCTTCTTCTTCTTTATCCTCATCCCTTCTCTGGCACCTGTGGGTTAAAAAATGAGCCATCTCTCCCTGAGCTCCTATCTCTGAATTTTCCAGCAGCCCTTGAAGACTGTGCTGGATCTTGCGATCTGGGACACTCAAAACAGTGAGGACTCGTTAGGCATATTTCCCCAGAGCTTGAGACAGCCAGAGAATGCAAGTCCTTCCCTCTTTCTGGTTGTGATTGTTTTTTCCAATGGTTGTGATTGTTTCTCCTCTGCCTGGCTAAGGAGGTTGACAGCATGAGGTGCCTGCCTTTGCACTGTGCCCCACCTCAGGTTTAATGTGTGACCTAGAGACACTTACTGAGACTGTAGCAGATTCTGGGCACAGGGACCTGCATTAGCAAAAAAGGCCAGGAGGTGGGGGAAAATAGGGTAAACTTCAGAATGAAATTGAGTTCCCCGGGACATAGAAGAATGCAGGAGAGGTGCCTGGAAAGGGTCTTCAGGCTAAGTAACCTAGGGTAGGACTTGCTTGTGCCTCAGTGTCCTCATCTATAAAATGGAGGTAATAATAATAGTTCCTTCTTCATACGGTATTTGGAGGATTTAGTGAGATGATACACGTAAACAGCTTAGAGTGATACTTAGCACGTACTAAGTGTTCAGTAAATGCTAGCTGTTATAATATTAAGTAGATATTATTCTTATTCCTGTTTTACAGAATAGGACTCAGAGAAGAGAAATAACTTGTCCACGGGCATAGGTAGAGGAAGGGCTCGAGCCCAGAATTTGAAACCAGGTCTTCTTACCCCAGAGCATGGGCTCTCAGCATCATGCTAGATGACAGGTTCTTACTGTAAGTGCTGGAGAGCCATGGGAGCCACTCAAGGCTGCAAGTGACTGTAGAAAGCAGCCACCACACCAGTGGATAGATTGGAGTAAGTGAAAGACTGGAGCTCTCAATGGGTTCAACAGATTGGGGGGACACTAGGGAGCTTAGGTCCAAAATGGGAATCAGAAAGCCCATCACTTCAAAGACGAGGCGGTTCTGAGTGGGGACAAGAACGAGGGTGGACAGAGCAATGTAGAAGTAGGCATAAATTGTCTGAGAAGGAGGTCTCAAGGAGACCAGAGGCTGAGGGTTGTAGCATGAAGATTGGATGCCCAAGTGACCTCAGGTGGATGGGGCAGCTGTGAACTGGAGAGGGGAAAACTGAGCCAGGCATCAAGACATCAGGATGTGGGGCTTGGCAAGGAGCTGGCAGAGATGAGGGTAAAAAGAAAGAGGCAGCTGTTTAAAGGCAGAGCAGGTGTAAACCCAGGAGCCTGCCAGCTGGGAGAAAGGTGACAAACTAGGAGCTTTGGAAGTGGTTTCTTCCTCTGCTGCAGGTTAGAACACATAGAGAAAGATTGTGTGGCCCCTGGGCCTGCTTGGGGCCATCCTGAGGGCTAGGCCATAAGGCCTAGGGTTCACTGGCCTGCTTCTCACAATAATTATTGTTATTATTATATAATATAGTGACAGTGTTGTCTCACTCCTCCATGGCTCCTCACTGAGAATAAAGAGCTTTTCCATCCATCATTCTATATAATCTCTTGTGACAGTCTCTAAACCAAAAGCTCTCAAAAGCTTTTGGTCTCAAACCCCTCTGCCCTCTTAAAAATGATTGAGGATCCCAAAGAGTTTTTGTCTCTATGAATTTTTGTTTCAAAACATTTGTCAACATTTATCACATGAGAAAGTCAAACAAAATTTTAAAGCAACTTTTAATTCATATTAGAATAATAATAATAAATCCATTACATGTTAATGCAAATAACATGTCTAATGAAAAACAACTGTGTTTTTTTAAAAAATTAGTGAGAAGAGTGACATTGGTTTTGTATTTTTTGCAAATATCATTAATGTCTGACTTAATAGAAGACAATTGGATTCTCCTAGCTGTTTCTACATTCAGACTGTTGGAACTGTTGCGTTGGTCGACTTCCACGAAAATCTAGCTCACACAGATACATAGTTGAAAAAGGGAGGCAGAACCCCAGAGATCCTGCGACCATACTTGAGGTACTGCTATTTCAAGAGACTAAGTACCCCATTTTATAGCTGGACAAACCGAGGCATGGAGACAGAGGGCTAGGACTCCCAACTCGTTCTGTGACCCACTATTTAACCTCAAGGGTCCCCTAAAGAAGGACTGTCCCTTCCAATCTGACCTAGTCCCAGAATAGCCAGCAATGACCTGGCTAGTTTGCCTGGAGCCTGGGGAGGAAGTGTAGGACTGGGCGGCCCTGGGGAACAGAGGTGATAAGCTACTTCAGCCTTCGGCAGAGGGGTCAGCAGCCGCCTGATGTAACACCCACAGCGTCAGACCGAGAAAGGCCATAGCGATAGTGCAGCCCTGGCACCCCAGCCCCCATGCTCCTGGGAGGAACCCTGTTCCCAGAAGTCTGTCCCTGGATATTGCCGTCAACCTAGGAGTTCATTTCCTGGTTAAACAAACATCCATATTAAATAGCCCAGTTGGACAACGCCCATAAGCAGCTTCTGAGGCGAGTCTCGGGCACATGGCCTGCCCGGCCTCCTGTTGTCCGGCTGGTGAAGACACATCCATCATCTTCAGAGTCACTAAAGCGGGACGGCCCATACGTCCCACCCAGAGTCTGCCCGTCTGGCAGGAGAGGCTGGAAGGGACGTGCAAAGTGGCCCGTGCCCTGACCCTCAGCTTCAAGATTGTAACAATAGTAATGACGACAACTCCAAAAGTTTGGGCAGGGCATGACCACTCCCATCCATCAGCTCATCATCTTGTCCTTGCAGGATGGGAATATCGACCCCATCTTCCAGATGAGGAAGCTGAGGCATCTGACAAGGGCTTGCTCTTGGTCACATAGCCTCTTGTGGCCTAGCTGGGATATGGATCCAGGTGCCCTGACTTCCAGCATAGTTCTTTCGTATGTACCAACGGTAGGCACTACTCTGTGGGTATGAATCAGAAGAGCTGAAACCAGAGGACTAGCCCAGGCTCCTCCTGGAGTGCTTTACTCTTACTGCCAGCACAATGCAGGTAAAGAATAGGTGCTTCCCAATTTGAAAAAGCTGTCATCTATAATGAGCAGACATACCATTTACTGAGTACTTACAAATAATACTATGTGCCAAGCATGCTGCTAAGAGCCAGACTGCCTGGGTTTGAATCTTAGCTCTGCCACTTACTAGCTGTGACTTTGAACAAAGAGTAGGACTTATTTGTGCCTTAGCTTCCTCATCTGTAAAATGAACTCTCAGTTAACCCGCATCCATGGGGATTGGTAGATGCCAGATAAATGTAAGTAGTCTTTCTGTTAACTGAACTCAAGCAACAGCAAAATCAAAAAAAAAAAACAAAACATTTTGCCCAATGCTTGAGAGTGTCAGTTGCTTGAGTTCCAGTTAATGGAGAGTCTACTGTAGTAAGTACATACCTCATAGATTTTGGACAAGATTCAGTGAGATAATACATATAAAAAGCTTAGAGCCATACTTAGGACATACTAAGTTTTCAATAAATGCTAGCTATTATATTATTAAGTAGGTATCATCATCATCCAGACTTTACAGATAGGGCTCAGAGAAGAGAAATAACTTGTCCAAGGGCATAGGTATAGGAAGGAGCCCAGGATTTAAATCAGGCCTTCACATCATCATGCTGGATGATAAATGAAAGTTGAATTACAGGCCCTTGGAAGATTAGCGGTCATCTTGACTCTAGTCCTCATGTTATAGCAGAGGAACTTGAGATCTCCAGTCCTTTCTTTCCAGAGTAATTCTCTTTAAGGAAGCTTGACCACTGGGCTTCCTTAGCTATTGAGGACTGTCCTGGCAGAATACACTTGCCATTGTGAGGGTTTTGTTTACAAAGCCTTTTCACATGTTGGACTCTGAAGGAGCCCCTACACTGGGAAGAGTGAGCTGCTTTTGTCTGCAGAGCCCCATGCTAGCCTTGCAGAGGCAGAAGGCAGACGGTGAGTCACAATCCGGCGCCAGTGGGAGGGCAGGAGGCCAGGTGAGGCTGGAGGCCTCTGAAGGCCTCATAGTTTCCCTGCCTGCTCCATGGATGCTGTGACAGCCCACCACAGACACTGCAGTGAGATGCAGGAGAAAGACTAACCATGGGACCAGGGTCTGCACTATTAGGGTGGCCTCAGAGGGACTGTGCATCTTAGCCAAGAAACTTAGATATAGACCAGCTAAGGAGGGAATTCATTTATTGAACACCTACTATGTGCCAGGCACTGTATCTCATTTCATCAGATAGTCAATAAATGTTCAAACATTTGTTGTAGTAATACATAGGACATTTATTGAACAACTATGTGCAAGGACAATATTAGGTAGTATGACTGCTATAAAGAAAAGTACAGCAAGATAAAGAGTTAGAGCAGGGTTCTCAACTAGGGGTGAGATTTTGACCACAGAGGAGATTTGGCAATGTCTGAAAATTGTGGGCTGCTACAGGAGGTTGCTATTGTCATCCAGTGGGTAGTAGCCATGGATGCTGTTAATAGCATTGCAATACATAGGACAGCCCTTGCTGGGTTAATTATTCTCCACCCTATTTCAGATGAAAAAAAAAAAACTGAGGCTCAGAGGTAATGCTTTGCCAAATGTCATACGATTAACACTGGGCTAGTATTTGACCTTGGATGTGCTTGATTCCGGAGCCCATATGCTTTCCACTGCCTCAGCTGCTACTCTCAGAGGAGTGGCTCAGCCTTCATTTTGCAATTGAGGCCTTTTTCCTACTTGACCATTGCAAATTATTGTTCTTATTCCATCCCTAGGTACTTAGTTCTGTTTCTGGAACCACCTCAGTAACAAAAATAACAAAGATAATGACAGCCATTATTTCTATAGTGCTTACTGTGTGCCAGGCACTGTTCCAAATGTGAAATGGATAGAGAGAGAGAGCTAGAAAGAGATGATAGATTTCTACATAGATATTTATATAGATATATTTATAGCTATATAGAGATAGATTTATAGATCTATAAATTTCTCTTGCTATGATACACACATATATGTGTATATATATATTGATACTCATTTAATCCTTACAATATGTATGTGTGTTAGATACCATTATACGATTGTACTCATTTTACAGATAAGAAAATCGAGGCATAGAGAGTTTAACTTGTTCAACTAGCAAAGAGACAGCGGCAGGATTTGAGCCCCAGCTGCCTAATTCCAGAGTCTATGTTTATGACTGCCACACTGCAGTTGCTCCTTCAGCCTATAATGAGTTTCTAGTGACTAGAGTAGATCATTCATGTGACCAATGACTTGTCAAGTTTAGTAACACAGAGGAAGCGAATTTAAAGGTCACTTTGTCCACATGTGGGGAAACTGGCCTGACCTCAGAAGGTGACTTGTGCAGGGTTGCACCGGGAGGCAATGGTTGAACTGGGACCAGAAGCCAGGTGTTGCCCCTGAGTGTCTTCTGCTCCCCCTGGGCCACCCTACCCCAACCATGCCCACACATTCCCAGCATCTGCCACCTGTTCTCTCAGGCTACCCCATAGTATCTTTGTTCTTCTGGATCCCAGCCACCAGCTGTGTCTTAATATCCGGCATGTTTAGGGCCATAGAGGAGGGACCTGCTCATGGCAGAAGGCCCAGACATCTGCCTCAGCTCCCGCCCATCCTTCCTGTTTATAGACATAATCTCAGTTGTTCCCAATTGTTATAGGTGTAGAAACTGGTGCTCAGATGGGTTACATGGCTCACCTGAGGTCAGCCAAGAGCATTAATGCTTCCAAAGTGGAATGATTCTCTCATTCATTTTTTTCTTTCAGTCAGCAAAAGGCAGTCTACAATATGCCAGGCACTGGTCATGCAGAGGTGAAATTGATGGTCCCTGCCCTGCAGGGGAGTCCTGAGAGGAGGACACCCGGAAGGGATACCTAACCCAGCCAGTTCAAGGAAGGGATCAGGAAAGGCTCCTTGGAGAAGATGACAGATGCCTTGTCTAAGTCTTAAAGGATAACTAGGAGTTAGCCAAGCTCAAAAGGGAAAAGGACAGTTGAGGGGTCAGCATCTGCAAAAGCAAGAGGTAGGAGAGCGCTCCCAGAGAATTGCAAGTCGTTCAAGATTGCTGAGGCTTTGGGTGGAGACAAAGGTCATACAGTCATGAGAGCAGTCACTTATTGAGCACTTACTATGTGTTAGGCACTGTGCAGAGCATTAGCTCAGTAACCTTCCGAGTTAGATGCTATTAATATCCACATTTACAGATTAGGAAATCAAGGTGCAGTGAGATTGAAGATCCACCTGGTAGTGAGTGCCAGGAAATGGCCTGAGAATTTCATGGCATTTGCTTCCAGCAGCATGGAAGTCCTTCTGTGAACCTAATTGATGTTTGTGGAGCCCGAATCTCCCTCTGCTTCCCCTCCTGATGGCTCTGTTTCCATCTGCAGGTGGAAGGACAGTCCAGAGCCCATGTCATCGCACAGGAACTGCTATCTTCGGAGAAAATGTGAGTCCCCAAGCAGCTGCTTGTTAACAGAGCATCACCCCTCCCTGGCTTACGTATACAGGATGGGAATTAATGCAAACTCAACCCCCTTTCCCTCTACAGATATGTGGAGATGCTCCAGCACTTACATCTGGTAAGTTAATCATTCTAATTGTCTAAAACTAACTGCCCTTTTACAAGGCTCTGATATAAGAGGCAGAAAAGCAGGGAGGAGACAAAGGTGATTTCCACGAATAGAGTCTTGGCAGCACATGGGTGCTCTCCAAGGCTTTTCAGGGAAGTCTGTCTCCTGATTCATGTGCTTCAGGGGCAGATAGTGCCATGCTTCTGTGAGTATGTCTCTCTGCTCTGGTGGTGGTCGGGGGGTGTGCATGCGGGATGTGCTGAGGTTTCTAGGAGGATATCTGCAGTTTCCTCAGCCCTGTGGTTAAGGAAGGCAGAAGGAGGACAAATGTAGTTCTGGGTCATTGCTGTGTGTAATGGATTTGTGTGTGTGCATGTGTATGTATGCGTTCACATGCATGTGGGTGCATTATTTATTCAGGTCCATACGGAGAAGGTGATATGTTTGAACAGTGACAGAGCAGTTGGGGTATCATGAAGCTTTCTCAGTCATCCCAGCATTGGGGCAATAATGCCTGAGTTAATGGTGAGGGAATCCTCTGGACTTTCAGAGGAAAGGTCAGACAGGGGGATGCCCAGATATCAGACACTGTCATTCTTCAGAGTGCACAACACTGCCTGGAAAGTTTCCCTTTGCAGTCAGTTTGATTAAGTTCAACAGACAATTTTTGAACATTTGCTGTGTGACAAGAGCTTGAGAATGGAAAGACATATCAGACTAGGCCCTTCCCCTGGAGGAATCTGGCTAGGAAGGAGACAAATTAGCAAATGAATAATTATTCAGAGCACTGGGGAGTGACTGTCAACCTGGGAAAATCTGGGCAGTCTTCCCTGAGGAGGTGATATGAGGGTTAAGGAATAGGGTACAGCAAAGATTTGGGAAGAGAGGTGATGGGTCCTTGTGACAACTCACTGCTCTTCTAAGCCTTTTGCAGTCTCCTTCTTTAGTATGTGATTCTACACTGCTTTGTATTGTTTTTCGTGTTTTTCCAAGAATGTCAGAGCTGAGGATGTCCACCCTGGACATTTTATTGGTGGTGATGAGTCCCAGTGGGAGTGACTTGGCCAGTATCACACAGTGAGTGAGCCAGAATGAACACCAATTCTTCTGACTTCCAGTGCACTGTAGTCATATGTTAATCCTGTGTTCCCAACCCGGCACCAAGCCAGGTCTCTTCCTGAATTCAGCTGAGGTCCCTGTCAGTGTGACCTCACCCTGGTGTCACATTGCCAGTGCAAGCAGGGGCACCCAGGTCCCTGGAAGGAAGACAGAGTACTACTCTGGTCTGTGCTCCTAGCCCCTCATTTTTGCCCTCAGAAAAGAGATTTGTGTGCATTATTAAACCCATAATCCCTCAGGTATGCAATATACCAACCCTCCTCCCCCTCTTTACACCTAAAAGATCTATTTAGCAAGGGCAGGAAGACTCAGTCTCTCGTTTTTTCTTCTCTTACTCACTTCTGAGCTGGCAGCATGACAGAGAGAGGCTGGGCTTTTTTGTTTTATGACTTTGTTAAGAGGGTTTTAACTGGGAAACTTCCATCTGTGTTTGCACTGCTTCCTGCCAGTTGGAAAGATGCTGAAGCTGCTGGTAATCCATAATAATATCCTGAGGAGAAAAAAAAGAGCCCATAAAAATCACAACTCATAAGCTAGTTGCGGGAAATTGTGGTCTGGAGCTACATTTATTACGTCAGTGCATATGGGGATAGAAATGGCAGAAATTCCACAATGTGACTCCAAGCCCGAGCCAAGGACACTAGTCAAAAAGAGACCCATGACTTTGGAGCATTGTCTACCGCTCCCCAACCTGAATCTATCACTGATTGCTAAGCTGGCAGATTCTCTCTCAGATTTTCCCCTTAGAGATTTAATGCTGTTGAAAGCCCAAGACTGCCCAGTGATGAGGAAGGGCCGACTGTGCATTCTAAACTTCCCAGCCAGAAAAGTCCTTGACTCTATTATGCTGTTGTTGAGATGGGGTGAGGTTGTCCTCTCTGGTCTTCTGTGCTTGGGTTTCAACTCTGTACTTATCAAATGGTAAATAGAGCTAACTCGGGGATTACTAAACATTCTGGTCATCCAAAATTAAATTCTAATGGTCAAGATCCTGTTTTGTATAGCCTAATAATCAAGTGGATTTTATATATTTTAAGCATTTGTGAAAAAAAAGGCAGAGAAGAAAGAATATATAACTGAGACTATATGAGACCCGAAAGGCTAAAATATTTATCTGGTCTTTTACAGAAAAAAAATGTGCTGCCTTCTGGTTTAAAGACTTAACCCCATCCTTCTAGGAACCCAGTAAAAAACACATTCATCCACCTGCCCATCTGTCTATATAGTCAGTCTCTCTTCTACTCATCTAGTCAGCCTTTCACTCACTCATCCATCCTTTCATCTATCCATGTACCTAATGACACATCCATGCACCCATTCACTACCCCCAGTTCACCCACAATTCTGCCCATCCATCCATCCATCTACCCATTCTTTCATCCAGTCATTCAGCTCCCCATCTATCTATACATTCCACCAGCCAGCCAGCCAGCCATCAAATTCCCCATCCATCCATCCATCCATCATCTGTCTTATTCATGCCTTATGGATGGAACATCACAGGATGTTCCATAGGCACTGAGTAGGTCTCTCTTTTTTTGTGGGACTAAAGGGTGAAGGTAGGGAGGAGAACTAGATAAGTGAATGGACAGTTACACTACTCTGTGTAAGTATAATTTGTGTAAGTATAGTTTTGTGCAAAGTCTGTAGGAAAATGAGGGAGGGGAAGATTTAATCACCTGTGGAATATTCAGGAAGGTTGGCAAAACAGGTGCCACAGAGATGGACTTTGAAGGAGCCCACCAGGCCAGAGTGATAATGCAGGAGGGCACATGAGGCAGGTGGTCAGCATGGAAATGCTCACAGGCCTGAAGGTACATGATATGTCTGGAGAACGGTGCGTTGTCACATATTATTAGAACATGGTTAAGTTTGGAAAGGCAGGTTGGAAGTGAAATCAGGGGTCAAGTGATGGGTCTACAAACAAGGATAGGACCAGATTGAGAAGAACTTAAAATTCCAGGCAAAGGGGTATATGCTTTTCCTTGTACATATAGTGAGTTATTAGAGATTTTTAACAGATATGATCTTTGGACACCTTTAATTTCTTTTTTCTCATCTGAAAAAAAAATCCCTCTCCAATCAGAAGCTAAACATTCCTACCATGGGTCACTCCTTTGAGCCAAGGCATTGAAAGGCCTATTCAGAAACCACTCTGCCAACTTGGAGAGGTGACTGGCAGTTATCACCATCTGATGCCCCAGAAGTTCCTGCACCTAAGAGGCTTTTCGTGACCTGATTCTTGTCTGACTCTTCAGCATTACCTCCTACCACTTCCTTCTTCATTCGCGCCAGCCACACTGGCCTTCTTGCTGTTCTTTCAGATACTACAAATGCAATCATGTCACGTGACTTTGCACTTGCTTTTCCCTACCCTCTAGCATGTCCTACCTCTGATCTTCTCATAGCCAATTCCTCCTCTTTATTCTGGTCTCAGTTCAAGTATCACCTACTCAAAGAAGTGGTGCCCCAAAACATAATGATATAAAACAACCATATTATTATACTTACAGATTTTCTGAGCCAGGAATTTGGACAGGGCAAGGTTGGGGAAGCATGTCTCTACTCCCTGATGTCTGGAGAGAAGACTTAACGATTTGAGGTGACTTAGTGGCCAGGGGCTGTAGTCACCCCGAGGTGCCTTTACTCACGTGGCTGCTGGTTGGTATTGGCTGTTGTCTGGTCTCTCAGCTGGGCTGTTGGCCAGAATACTTACTCAAGGCCTTGGTGTAGTCTCTGCATGGGCAAGTTTGGGATTCCTTACAGCATGGTGGCTGGGTTCCAAGAATGAGTGTACCAAGAGAGAGCCAGTAGGAAGTGCGTGGCATTTTTATGATCTAGCCTTAGAAGTCACGTAGCACCACTTCCACTACTCTCATTAGTCAAGATAGTCACAAAGGTCCACCCATGTTCAAGAGGAGAGGATGTCGTCTCCACAACTCAGTGGGAGGAGTATCAAGCTCACACTTCAATAAGACCATGTGAAATAGAAGACGTTGTTACAGCCATTTCTGGAAAATACAGTCTACTACAGAAGCCTTTCCTAATAATTCTGTGTCAGTTAAAAATTGTGTTGGACTGCTGGTAATAAAAACCCAATTATGATGGCTTAAATAATTTAGAGGTGATTTTCTCATTTGAAATACGTCCAGAAGTAGGAGATACAGGTCAAGCTGGCAACTTCACAAAGTCTCAGGGACCAAGGTTCCATTTATCTGCTGCATCCGTGTCCAAGGTGCCTCATGAATATAGGCTGGCTGCTGCAGCCATTGCTTTTCAGGCTGGGATATATATAACCTCCCAAAAGTGTGTACAGTATGTGCCCAGGAGTACCTGAGGCCACAGGATAAATAGAGCACATTTTCTAAGAGCCTCTGCTTTGCTCTAGATACATAATTTTAAATAAATCAGACAAGATTTATTTTGGAGAATAGTGTAAAATATGCATTAATTTTTAAGCTAAAACCTGAGATTTGAGAGACATTCTGAGATTGGGAAGGCTCCCTCTAGATTGTGACCCTGGATTTCTGGAGGCTGTAGGACACCTGAGAGGACTGATTGCTGAAGTAACCCAGGAGGGCCTCATGAAGGAGGTGGTATTTGAAACAGCTTTAAAAGATAAGCAAGATGTGACTCAGGTACCAGAAGCACAGAATAAAGACAAATGAGGATTCATATAAAGCAGTGGTCCTCAAAGCATGGTCTAGGCGCATCACCTGGGAACTGGGGAGAAATGAAAATTATCCACCCTCACCTCGACCTACTGACCTTTGGGTAGGGCCCAGCAGTCTGGGTTTGAATAAGCCTGGCAGGTGATTGTGAGGTACGCTCAACTTGGAGAGCCGCTGGTACAGAGAAAAGGGCAGTCAGCTACAGAGATAGGGTAGACCAGCTTTTGAAAGGCTATGAACTCCAGGCCCAGGAGTTTCACATGGCCCTGAGATCTGGACATAAATGAAGGGTTTGGAGGAGACATGAAAGTAGTGGGGGAAATAGTGCTTGTTCTCCCTCCCTCAGGGGCCTCAGAGAACTGTTTTCGTTTTAAAAAAAAAAATGTTTTGTAACTCACATGCAGTTAAGTTTACAAATCGTAAGGATAGGGCTCATTTTTAAAACTTTATATATGCTCTCGTAACCACCACCCTCATAGAACATTTCCATCAGCCTAGAAGATGCCTCTGTGCCCCTCCCCAGTCAGTCATCGCACCAGAGGTTACCACTGTTTTGCTTTCCATCACATTCAGTTGAGTTAGCCTGTTCTTGAACCTCATGTGAATGGAATTGTGAATTATGTATTCTTTTGTGTCTGGCTTCTTTAGCTCAACATAATGTGAGATTTCATCTGTGTTTTCATGTATATCAGTATTCTTTTGTATGGATATACCACGGTAAGTGTATCTATCATCCTGTTAATGACTATTTGGGTTTCCAGTTTGGGCTGTTACAGACAGACCTCAGAGATAGTGTGATTGCCATTCCAGGCCCACCGCAAGAAAGCAAGTCATAATCCTTTTTGCTAGTGGAGGGCTTTGCCTTCCATTTATAAAAAAACAACATCCATGGAGTGCAATAAAACAAAGTGCAATAAAATATGCTATGCTTGTAGAAAGCTGCTGTGACTGTTTTATACATATCTTTTAAGGAACATAAGCTCTCATTTCTCTTCAGTATTTGCCTTGGAATGGAATTGCTGGGTCCTAGATTTGGCTTTATTAGAAACTGCCAGAAGATTTACAAAGAGGTTGAAGCAGTATGTACTCCCACGCCGAAGTGTGGGAATACCACTTACTCTTTAGGCTTCCCAGCATACTGGTACTGTCAGTCTTTTTCCTCATGACCATTCTGGTGATTCTGTAGTGATTTCTCACTTTGATATTAATTGGCATTTCCCTGATAATTAATGAAATAGAGTATCATTCCTTCTGCTTATTAGCCATTTGGAAATTCACATTTGAAAATTATTTGCTTCTTTTTAAATTGGGTTGTCTCTTTTTCTTATTAATTTGTAGGAGTTCTTTAAATTTTCTAGACACAAGCCCATTTTCAGATATGTGTACTGTGAGTATTCTCCCAGTTTGTGGCTTCCCTATTAAATTTTTTAAAAGCTTAATTGAGATACAAGTCTCATTCCATACAATTCAGCCATTTAAAGTATAAAGTTCAATGGATTTTAGTATATGCAGAGTTATGCAATTATCATCACAATCATCATCATCATCCCAAAAAGTAACTCCATACTGCTGAGCTATATCACTCTCTATCATCCTACCTCAGCCCTGGACATCCACCAATCTAGTTCTGTCTCTGCAGATTTACCTATTCTGGGTGTTTCATATCAAGGGAATCATACAATTTGTGGTCTTTTGTCATGGCTTCTTTTGCGTAGCATGTTTTTTGAGGTTCATCCATGCTGTAGCATGTATCAGTACTTCATTCCTTTTATGCTAAGTAATACTCCATTGTATGAATAGACTACATTTGTTTATCTGTTCATCACTTGATGGACATTTGGGTTCTTTCCACTTTTTGACTATTATGAAAATGCTGGTATGAACATTCATGTACAGATTCTTGGGTGAGTATACGTTTTCCATTCTCCTGGGTATGTAAGTGCAGTTGCTGGATGATATGGTAACTTTTTAACCTCTGGAGGAACTGCCAGACTGTTTTCCAAGTGGCTGTACCGTCGTACACTCCCACCATCATAGAGTAAAGGCTGCTGTTGCTCCACTTCCTTTCAGTGCTTGCTGTTACCTTTTTGTTACAGCTGTCCTTGTAGGTGGCAAGTGGTGTCTCATTGTGGTTTTGATTTTAAACTTTCCTAATGACTAATGATGTTGGGCATCTTTTTATGTGTTTCTTGGTCATTTTTTCTTTGGACAAATGTGTTTTTTCAAATTCTTTGTCTTTTATTATACAGTAGACTCTCAGTTAACTGGCACCTATCGGACTGATAGATGCCAGATAAATGTAGTTGCTGGTTGCTTGAGAGTTACCATTAAAAATAGGCCTAACTAATACTATATCCCATACTATACCATACCATACCATACCATACCATACCATAAACGCTGTATGGTGTCGATATTAATATTGAAACAGTAATTAAAAGCAAATTAAGGCAAATGAAGACAATGTAATACAGTTTTATTATAAAAACAGCTTTGTGAATGCAGCGTACAATTTTTGTTAAATGGCAGTCAGTAAACTTTTCAACTTGAACTTTACCAACAATTCTTTTAACTTCAAGTAACTTAGAAAAACACACACATGTACACTTAAAACTTACAGTAGGGGTAGAGAGTTTACTGGGTAGACATTGCTACATCATCAGGATCTAATGATGTAGCTAAGACAGGATCAGGAGAAGAGGATGTGAATGGTTGTGGATCTATATCAGCAGATGATGCTGTACTGGCACACTTGCGTGCAGCTTTCTTGAAAAATGAACAAATATCAGCTTGCTTTGAGGCCCTATGCCTCTCATGCAAAGTCAGGTTTTGCATGATGTGCAACTGCATAACATGCATAGATTTTATTTTAATTTTTATTTGAAGTATCATTTCTTCGACTTTTTTTTGCCAGTTGCTTGAGAGTGCTGGTTGCTTGTATTCCAGTTAATGAAGAGTCTACTGTAATTCTGTATACAAGTGACTTACCAGATACATGATTTGCAAATACTTTCTCCCATTCTTATGTTGTCTTTTCACTCTCTTGATAGTGTCCTTTGAAGCACAAAAGTTTTTAATTTTTCATGAAGTCTAATTTATTAATTTATCTGGGGTTTTTTGTTGTTGCTGTTGTGGCTTGTGCTTTTGGCATTAATATGTAAGAACGCTTTGCCTAGCCCCAAATCACAAAATTTACTGCCATATTTTCTTCTAAGAATTTTATAGTTTTAGCTCTTACATTTAAGTCTTTGATTGTGAGTTAATTTTTGTATATTGTGTAAAGAAGGAATCCAAATTCATTATTTTACATATGAATATCCAAATATTTCATCACCATTTGTTAAAAAGACTATTTTTTTCCCTTTGAATTTTCTTGGCACCCTTGTCAAAAATCACTTGACCATAAATGTGAGTGTTTATTTCTGGATTCTCAGTTCTATTCCATTGATCTATATGTCTGTCCTCATGCTAATACCTCATGATTCCTATAGCCTTATAGTAAGTTTTGAAATCAGGTAGTGTGTGTCCTCCAATTTTGTTCTTTTTCAAGGTTATTTTGGCTATTATGGGTCTTCTGTATCTCCATTTGAATTTTAGGGTCAGCTTGTGAATTTCTGTAAAAAAAGCAACTGGGAGTTTGATAGGGGTTGAGATGAATCTATATGTCAAGTTGAGGGTATTGACCTCTTCACAATGTTAAGTCGTGAACTTGGCATCTTTCCACTTACTTAGGTCTTCTTTAATTTCTTTCAATGATGTCTTATTGTTTTTAGAGTACAAGTTCTATGCTTCTTTTGTTAAATTTATTCCTAAGTATTTTATTCTTTTTCATCTTATTCACTATTTAAATAACTTTAACCTTTAATTTAAAAATAATTTCAACTTTACAGAAAGTAGCAAGAGTAGGCATATTACATACATCAACAAAATTCCCTTTTCCATAGTCATCTTTTAATGTGAAGTCCAATTTATAATTTTTTCTGTATAGTTAGTACTACGTATATACAGTTTGAGAAGTCTGTGTGTGCCCCACAGAGTATTCAGGGTGCTAAAGAACCCTCTAGTGATTGACTTAGCCAAGTGACGTCATGTCCTCTGGGCAGATCATGGCTTGCCAAGGCATGTTTGTGACATAGGTGGGTCATGGTTGAGGTTGGTGTATGCTTGGCCAGATGGGATCCCAGTGAGTCCACTTGACTGTTGGCAGCAACATCAGTGGTTTGACCACTTACAAAGAGGACATTCTGGCTACCCACTAACTCCTCAGGCTAGAGAATGGAGATGATATATCATCTAGAAAACTCAACAGTGGGTTTGGGGAAGGGGAAAAGGGTCCAGGAGACCAGGCCCCTGAATGTGAGGTCCTTTTTTCTACTGCAATCAAGCCCAGGGGTCCTGAGAGCCCTGTGTGTTCTGGAAGACTCATCAGGGCTCCAGAGACAGATAGACAGTCTTCACCTTTAAGCCTCTCCACCAGGCTGCCTCAGGGTCTCTGAGGTTCAGCAGAGCGCCCTGGCCAGGATTCTGGTGATCTGGGTTCCAGTCTCCCTCCTTGACCTGAACAAGTCACTCCCCTGTCTCGATGATCCACAGAATGAAGAATTGGTGTGGGGCAATGGGAAGAACTAGGACTTTGGAGTCAGGCCAACTTGAGCTTGAATCCTGCTACCTTGGTGGCTTTGGGCAAGCTACTTAATCTATCTGGGTCTAATTCCCATATTATAAAGTGGAAATAATAATAATGCCGAAGTGATAACCTTGTTTTAAGGATTAAATGAGAAAATGAATGTGAAGTGTTGAGCAAACAATGGCTCATATGGCCTGTGGGTTCAGTACATGTTAGCTGTTGTTATTTGTTGAGCACCTCCCCTGGGCTGGGAGCTAGAGGTGTGCAGAGATAAGTAATAGGGGAGAGGGAAGGCCCAGAAACAGCTAATCCTAAAACACAAGAGAAGGCATCTGCACAAACCCTGTGAAAAAGGTATTTGTATCCCCATTTTGCACAGGAGGAAACTGAGGTCCATGGAGATTAAGTGACTCACCCAAGGCTCGTCCAACCCACGGCCCATGGGCCACATGCGGCCCAGACAGCTTTGAATGTGACCCAACACAAATTTGTAAACTTTCTTAAAACATTATGAGATTTTTTTTTGTGACATTTTTTTTCTCATTGGCAGTTGTTAGTGTATTTTATTTGTGGCCCAAGATACTTCTTCTACTTCCAATGTGGCCCAGGGAATCCAAAACATTGGACACCCCTGGTCTCAGTAGACAAGAGTTCGTTTGTGTACTCTAGAGCCCTATAAGGTTGGAGCAGGGACTCCACAAAGAGCTGAAGAAGTGAACATAGTGAGAGGGTACACCGTATCAGGAAAGCCTCAGTTGCCCACAGCAGTTTGGATTGAACCCTGCAGGCATTGAAGCCAGCTAGTTCTTCCTCCTTATTGCCTCTAGTCCGCCCACTTTCTCTGTCTGCATGGCCACCGTCAAGTTCTGGATCCTCTCCTACTCTCGTAGATGACTAAAATGACCTTCTTTCTCACTGGCCTTGCTCCCATCCTGCTACCTCAAGTTTGTTCTCCCAACAAATGAACTTTTCGAAGACACATGTCTGGTCACATTGCTCCCCTGCTTAGCACTATTCAGCGGTTCCTCATCACCCCAGGATGAAACTCAGTCCTTGAAAAGCCTACAGGATCCTGTAGGATGGGTCCCCTTCCCGACCCTTCAGCGTCATTATGTTCCAATCCTGTGAACTTCTTTCAGAGTGTGTGCATGTGTGCACGCACACACACTGCGCCCAAACTGTACTCCTCACTTTCTCTTCCAGCTCAGGGTCTTTGCACATGGCTGTCCCTTCTACCTGAAACACTCCCGCTGTGGTCTCAGCATTGCCTACATGGCAGGCCTTCCCAGAGCTAAGTCCTGTCTGCCTCCTGTGGTCTGCCATGTGCTTTTCCCCACCACAATTCTTACACCCCTATGTTGAAGTCATTCTTTTACTCTTTCTTTACCCCAGATGGCAAACTCTTTGAGGGCAAGACCACTTCTCTCCTGCTCCCACTCTTTCCTCAAGGCTTGTTGCAGAGCAGGCATCAGAATATTTGTTGAACTAATAAAGGGATGAGGACTAGGTGTCTTCTACCTCCTTCCTCCCTCTGAGATGGGCCAGAATTACTGAGGGAGCAGAAACCTTTCAGGAAGTGTTGGCTGCTGCAGCTGGCACTCGGCACTTCCAGCTGGTGCATGAGTTTTAAGAATGGATGTTTGTGGTGATTCCAATTATGCTCCAGTTTTTTAAATGAGTCGTGTTGATGATGGCCACCCTGCCCATTGGAACTGAGTCAATTTAGTGAGAATTAATCACAGACAAGAAACCAGCTTGCAGAGCAGTTAGTATTGAAGCTCCCTGGAGTGTGATGCAAATGTAGCCGTCAGTCTTCTCCTAGTGTCCTTTCTTTTTCTCAGTCTTCTCCTAGTGTCCTTTCTTTTTCGTCTCTCCTTCTCTCCACTCCCCGCCCTTTCTGTGGTGCTCTGGGTCTTGGCATCAAGGTGGCCACATTTGGTTCCTGGTTCCCCCATGATTCATTCTCTTTTCTGTTAAATAAGAGTCCTATAATCCATCAATCAGCAAACATTATCTGTCACATATTCTGCTGGACCTAAGAAACAGCAGGAAACAGATGTGGTTCTGCTCTGAAGATAATCATGTCTAAAATACAATTATAACTGCCTTAGGGATTGCAGTTTATAGTTTTAAACATCAGGATGAGCTCCCAGCAGCCTCATGCTGTATGGTTATCCCCATTTTACAGGTGAGGAAACTGAGGCTCAGATAGGTGACAACTTGCCCACAGTCACTCAACTACTCTTGTGCTGTAACTGGGCTTGAACATGGCCGATGAGTGAGTGTATGGAAAGTCCTCTGTCAATCAGCTGCCCATGTAAGAAGGGTTATTGTCCTCATTGGCAAGTTTTCTTTTTTGGGGATTCCAAGGCTGAGAGGACCCTGCAGGGCTGGAAGCTGGGTCCTAAATGTGGAGACTAACAAAGAAAGAGTGAGAGGGTCCTCCTGCCCCAGGTCAGCAGAGAAACCTCCCCTCAAGGTTCAAAATTATCTCGGGTCCCAGAGCCAGCTGTGGGCAAAAGTAAGAATTAAACACCGCTTCCTTCTAACCACCCTCCCTACCTAGCTGCCCTCCTACTTGTAAGTCACACTTTCTCTGCCCTCTGAAATGTACTTTCAGGAAAGTCTCTGGTAGCTCAGGTACAATGAGATTCATTTCTAATTATAGCTCAAGCATGTGGCCTTCACTTAAGGACACAGTGCCTTCAGCCCAAAGAATCTATTCATTAGTTAAATACTCAGCCCCAAGACATTTTGACCTTAGTGGTGGGACTGGAGGCTTCCCTGGCCAAATTCCATCAGGCTGACCTCTGCAGGAACCAGTTCATCCCCCTCCTTGGGACTGCAAGCCAGGTGGACCGCCTTCCTCTGTCCCCCCTGCACTTCCCAGCAGAGCAGGTTGCAGCAGCAGGAGGTCAGCCCAGGACAGGATGAGGTGTTCAGGAAGTGGAGATCTTTGTAACCTCCACATCTGCTATCCTCTGTGACAGCACAGGCAGCCTCTGGACAGATGTTGGCGGGGCAGGGCACAGGAGTCGCCTGCCTTTTTGTGTTCACTGTCTTGCTTTCTCTGTCAGTCCTTCCCTGGCACCTGCATTCTCTCTCCCTCTGTCTCCTCTCCTCTCCTCTCTTCTCCTCTCTTTTCCCTTCCCCACCCCTCCACTCCCTTCCTCCCTCTTTTCTGTTTTCACATTTTTCTTTCTTTCTCTCTCCCCCTTTCCCTTTCTCTGCTCCTGTCCCACCTCCCTGCCTTTTCTCCTAGCGCTCTCTTGTCACCACCAGCTCTTCCCTTCTCCTGCACTCTTTCATTGGGAGGGAGAAGACCAGAAAGACTTCCTGGAGGAAGGGTTGCCCATCCTCTGAGGCACTTTCCCCTTTTAGATTGCTAGAGGTAGAGATCTTTCTAGCAATGAAAATGATTCAGCAATGGAATTAACTGTCTTGCTCAGTAATAAGTTCCCCATCAGGGAGACAATCAAACAAGGCAGAGTGATCATCCTTTCTGAATGTTGTAAAGGTGATTTGACCTGGATTTGTGCTGGACAACATGACCCCTGATGCTGAGGTTTTCCTGATGTGCATTGCTCCACAATTCAAGGTCGTTTCAAGATATCCCGTGTATTTAAAATTACACACCTGGGCCTCATGCAACAGCAGGTGTATTTAAAGATAAGATATTTTTGTTGTATGGAAAAAACATTGTGCATTCTTTATAATTTTAATGTTTATTAAATTTAGTTTAATTTTTAAAGTAATTTAATCATGATACAGAAATTTTAGAAAACAGAGACAAGAAGAAAAAAAAGTTACTCCTAATTCCATACCCCTGACCCAGCCACTGTTTCCATTTCACTCGATTTCCTTTTACTTTTTTCACTTTGTTCATTTTTGCACAACTGTGTTCAAGTAGGAAGACAACTTCTTGATTTCTTCACACCAGGACATGAATATTTTATGTAGTTAGCATCTGCATCATTTTTAGTGACTTAGTACACCACAGAGTGGACCTGTATGATTTCCTTAGACTTTATTTTGAAACAGCACAACTCATGAACCTCTCCAAAGATGAATCAGTGTCAAGCAGAGCTTTATTTTTCTTCAGAGAAGGAATTACCCAACTTCTCACTCACCTTGTAAAAGAAGAGCATGCACCCACTTCCCACGGGGAGGGGACAGAATGAACCTGCTTGAAGCCCTGATCCATGCCAGGAGTTGTGTTGGGTGCTCCTTGGGCATCATTTACCTGTGGTCACAGGTGTGTGTGTCATCAGCCTGGTTTTACAGGAGTGAACTCTAGGATCTGAGACACTGGCTGAAGTCCCATGCTGTCTGTATGTAGGCCAGAGCTGCAAAGCCTCAGGGGAACTGCCCAGAGGACTTATGCTTCATCCTGTCAACCCATGGGTAACAGGCCTTTGGGCTTTCAGGATTTCCATGGAGCTGTCATGAAGGCCTTGGATGAAATGGACCAAGAGGGCAAAGATACGTTGGCCAGGGAGGAGCTGAGGCGTGGCCTGGGCGAACTCCCAGCTATCCTCGATCTTCACCAGGGGATGCTGGAGGAACTAGAGGAGAGGCTCCTGCACTGGTGAGCAGTCCTCAGACTCCCACCCCTACTTCTGTTGCCCTAGGAGATTGGGGGACAGTTAAAAACCCCACCAAGTGAAATGGTGTGTCCATTTGACAAATGGGGAGGCTGAGACAGAGGTGTGAGGTCATTTGCCCAAAGTAAAACAACTGTTACGAGTGTTGTACTTGGGTCCCCACTCAGGGATGTGACTCCAGTACTCACCTACACTGTGCTGGTTACAGGGCTGAGCTCTCACTGTCCCATCCCTCTCCTTGGCTGCAGGGAGAGCCAGCAGAAGGTGGCCGACGTCTTCCTGACCAGGGAGCAGGAGTTTGACCACCATGCCACTCATATCCTACAGTTCGACAGGTATCTAAGTCTGCTTGCTGAGAACTGCCTCCACTCTCCCCGGCTGGCAGCTACCGTCCGTGAATTCGAGGTGGGTCTTTGGGTCCTCTGAGAACCTGCTTGGAGGATGCAGGGTTTGGATGGTGTTGGGAGGTGGGTGGGCAGGAATGAAAGGGCTTAAAGCAAATCAGTGGGGCTTCTTGGTATGTCTGAAGCTGTGTGGCAGAGGGGAATACCAAGCAGGAGGGGAAACACAGAACCCATAGCATCTCCCATTGGGCAATCGATGACAACTTGGTGAGCCCCAGCCATGGGGAGAATTTCAACGGCCATTCTCCTGTCCCAGGAGAAAAGGCTTGGTGGGGCCCCAGCCTGATTTCAGTGACCAACAAATGACAACCAACTGGAGATTCAGTTATTCAGTAGAATATGAGTTTTTGGGTTTTTTTTTTTTATTACAACACTGGATGCACAGCAGGGACAAGGGGAGGCTTATTACTGAGTGTAGTATAGACTGAGCCTGAAGGAATGAACTGTCACAGTGGAGTGGTGCTCAACTAGGAGGCCTTCCTGGAGGAGGGGAACCTGGTTTGGAGATGGAGGGGTACCTGGTTTGGAGACGGAGGTGAACCTCAACTTGGCCAGGAACAGGTGTGAATGGGACAGTGCAGGTGGCACACCGTGAGCCCCATGACCTCAGGCATGGGTCCCTGATGGAGTTTTGTCCTCCCTGTCTCTTGGGAGCAGCAGAGTCAGCAAGGAGGCGGCCAGAACATGAAGCACCGGCTCCTGCGGGTTGTTCAGCGCCTCTTCCAGTACCAAGTGCTGCTTACAGGTGGGCCCCATGGAAAGTCAAGGTACACTGAGGTGGTGTGGGCAGAGAAGGCACCTGAGTAGGGGTCAGGGTGACATTGGCAAGGTGTGTGATGACAAACCTCCCCCGCTACCCTAGCAGGAAGGCATGGGGCAGGTTGCTCTCAGCTCCTGCTTCCTACCATTTAGAAGGGCCAGACTCTGATACCACCTCCCCTCTAGGTGAGTTTTGGACCCCCTGCTGCCCCCTTGGAAACCATGATTCAGTGACCACCTCCTATGTCTTCCTCCAGCCTCTCCCATCCTAACCACAGAAACTCACACCTTCCCCCATTCTGCATTTCCTCCCTGTGTCAGTGGGTGGCTGATTTCCCTAAAGCTGTTCTTATCAACAAAGTCTCCTTGTAGCCAAATCAGTGGATATTTTCTGCCTGGGACCTTCTGGCCCTTTCTGTGGCTTTGCCACTGACCACTTCCTGCTTCTTGAGCCCTTTCATCTTGGGACCTCTGTGACATATTCTTTCCTGGCCCCTCTCTGACCATTTTTTTGCCATCTCTGTTGATGACCTTTCTTCCTCCATTGTCCTGTAAATGTTCATGTTTAGAGGCTCAGTTCTTCCTCTCTACAAATTCTCCCCAGGAACTGTCACCCCATCCCCTGTGCCCACCTGCCAGAAACACACAGACCTCTATGTTAAGCTGCAGACCCATTTACACAACTGTCTCCCAAATGGGCAAAGACCCCTGGCCTGGAGAACCAATGTTCCACTTGGGGTGACAGACATGCACATGTAGAGATATGCATGTAATTCCAAGTAGTGACCAGGGCTGTAAGACAAACATATTAGGGCCAGGAGACAAAATTTATTCATCTAATGTAACAAATATTTACTGAGGTCTTGTGCTAAATGCTAGAGATATAGCAGTGAATTAAACAGCCCATCCCCTATGACATTATAAAGTGTATACTCTAATAAACAAATAAGAGAATGAAAGTATTATATGTAAGTGCTAAGAGCTCTGAAGAAAAATAAATCAGGTGAACAGATTTCTGAATTAGATACAGCATTCAGAAAAGACCTGTCCAAGGAGGTAGCAAATTGAGGACATGAGCCCTGAGAAGATCTGGAACAAGAAAGTACCAGGTAGAGGGAATAGTGAATGCAAAGGACCCAGGATAGGAATAAGATTGACATGTTCAAGAAATAGCAAGAATGCCTGTATTCCCAAGTGCTCTTTGATAGATGACTGGAAAAAGAAGCTGTGGTACCTATACACAATGGAATATTACTCAGCTATAAGAAAAGATGAAATATTGCCATTTGCGACAAAATGGATGGACCTTGAGATTATTCTGTTAAGCAAAATGAGTCAAGTCAGACAGAAAAAAAAAAAAAAACCAAGAACCATATGACCTCACTTATACGTAGAATATAAAACTGAAAGCAAGAAAGAAACAAAAACTCATGGACACAGTCAGTACTTTAGTGGTTACCTGAGGGGAGGAGGGTGGAAGAGGAGGGAGGAGTCGTCCAATATATAATGATGGAAAGAGTGGTGAATACATAGTCCACCTGGCACCTATGTAATTTGTACTAACCATTGTCACTCCAATAAATTAAAAAAAAATAATAATAATAAAGTAAAAAATTCCAAAGCTTAAAAACAAAATGCCAGCATTGCCAGAATGAAATGAGTGACGTGGAAAGGGAGCTGGAGCAATGCCAGCCTGTGTAGAGCCTCACACTGTACTGTGTTGATGGTCCTATTTGTCTCCCACAGTAGATTGTGTGCTTCTTGAAGGCAGGGTCTCACCTTGTTTGTGTTTGTATCCGGAAGGCATAGCACAGTGCCAGGCAAACAGCAGGTACTCAATAGATATTTGTTGAATGAGGGTACGGTGGTCCTGGGGGCCTGGTTTTGTGCAAGTGGGGTGTTGTAATGAGGCTAACAGGAGTGAGAGGGTGGACACCCTATTCTTCTGAAATTTTTCCTCCACCTCTGGAGAGAGAGGGCCTCCTGTTGTGGACAGGAAAGGCTGTCCTCACCAGAGCGAACTGACCCCTGGCTCTTGTTCTGCCTGCAGACTATTTAAACAACCTTTGCCCAGACTCAGCTGAGTATGATAACACACAAGGTAAGTCCAGCAGGAAGCCAGAGAAGGAAACACAGTCCTGTTTTGCCCCAGCTCTGGACTCTATACCAGTTCCAGGCCCAGGACATAGACCCCTCTCTGCTAGTTGTGGGTGCAATGACATGAAGCCCCTGAGGCTTCTGAGATGATCCCCCATTCATCTCAACACAGGGCTCCCCAGGGTAGGCTGTTGTCCAGTCAGAGGAGTAGAAGTGGGTGACCAGAATTTGGTGATAGAAGATGGTGCCACATCTAAAAAACTCACCCCAGTATCCCTGCTTTCTCTTAGTTCTATGTGGCTGTCTGCTACAATCTGCCAGGGCAGTCCCTATTTTAATATATTCAATTTATAACCAAGAACTGAGGCACAAAGTGGTTGAATGATTGTCAAGGTCATTTAGGCAGTAGTGGCAAAGTTAGGATTGAGCCTATGATCTGACCTGGCCATGGGAAAAATTGGTACCACACAGTTACAAGGCCCTAGAAGTGTGGCGACGGGGGGCAGGAGGAGTACAGGGCAGAGGTGAGGATGGTGGCAACTAGACTGGCCCTCCCAGAAGGCCCGGCTCTCTGCTCTGCTTCCCTCCTCAGGTGCACTGACCCTCATCTCCAAAGTCACAGACCACGCCAACGATAGCATGGAGCAAGGGGTAAGTCCGGCCTCTGGACACTTCTCTGGGGTACAGGTTGAGGACCCCCTCTACCCTGCCCAGGGCTGCTTTGGAGTATAACTTAAGTATACTATAAATTGCACACGTTTAAAGTGTACAGTCAGGTAAGATTTGACTTCTGTATGTACCTGTGAAACCATTTCCACAATCACAATGCAGAATATATCCATCACCCCAAAGTTTCCATGTATATCTTTGTAATCCTCTGTCCCCCATTCCCAGGCAACCATTGGTCTGCTTTCTGTCACTATAGATTTTCTAGAATTTTATTAAATGGAATTATTCAGTACGTGTTCTTTTTTTGTCTGCCTTTTTTCACTCTTTTGTCAGATATGTAGTTAACAGGTATTTTCTCCCAGCCTATGGTATGCCTTTTCATTCTCTTAACAGTGTCTATGGAATACTAGAAATTCTTAATTTTGATAAAACCCTCTTGGTCAATTTTTTTTCTACGGAGCATGATTTTAATGTTATATCTAAAAATCTTTGCCTTATTCAAGGTTACAAAGTTTTCCCCCTGTTTTTTTCTAGTTTTACATTTTACATTTAGGTCCCTTAATTTACTTTAAGTTGATATTTATATATGATATGAGGGTGAATGCTCCTTACTCAGACCAGTTCTCAGGAAAATCCCTGGGAGAAAATTTCAACGTCTGGTTGCAAGGTCAGGTTTTTGAGACTTGAAATCAAATTGGCCATTGATCGCCCTCTTCTCCACAGCATAGAAGTAAAACATCTCCCTCCAGAAAAGAGTGAGGACATGCGCGAGGCTGAACGCTACCATTTTCACTTTAATTGTAAAAAATAAACCTCATTTTAAAAAAATATTTTATTGAGGCAAACTATACATAACAAAAATTTATTGTCTTAACCATTTTTAAGCACATAGTTCAGTGGCATTAAGTACATTTATACCATTGTGCAGCCATTATTACCATCCATCTCTAGAACTTTTTATCAGTCTCCAACTGAGACGCTATACCTATTAAACACCAATTCTCCATTCTCTCCTCCCCTAGCTCCTGGAAACCACCATTCTATTTTCTGAATAGACTTTATTTATTAGAACAATTTTAGATTTACAGGAAAAATTGAGAAGGTAATACAGAGAGTTCCCATGCATCCCACACCCAGTTTCTCCTGTTCTAAACATATTAGTATGATACATGTGCTGCATTAAAGAACCAATATTGATTCCATATTATTAACTCCAGACCGTAGTTCATTTAGAGTTCCTTAGTTTTGCCTAATCTCTTTTTCCAGGTTCCCATCCAAGATATCCTATTTCATTTAATCGTGATGTCTTCTTAGGCTCCTCTTGACTATGACAGTTTCTCAGACTTTTCCTTGTTTTTGATGACCTTGACAGTTTTAAGGAATACTAGTCAGATATATTGTAGTATGTCTCTCCATTGGAATTTGTTGTTTTTCTCATGATTAGACTGGGTTTGTGATTTGGGAGGAAAAAGAACACAGAAATGAAGTACCACTTGCATAACATCATATGAAGGGTACATACTAGCAATATGATTTATGACTGTTATGTTGACCTTGATCATCTGGCTGAGTTAGTGTTTGTCAGGCTTCTCCACAGTAAAGTTACACACGCATGCGCGCGTGTGCGTGCACACCTTGTCCATACTCTTGGGCAGAAAATCACTCTGCACAGCCCACATTTAAGGAATGGGGAGTTATACTCCCTCTACTTGAAGGACGAATATATACCTAAATTATTTGGAATTCTTCTGCATGAGACATTTATCTCTTCCCCCTCATTTATTATTGTATTCATTATAAATAAATAAATCATTTATGTCAGTAAAGATTCATGGATATTTATTTTATGCTTTGGGTAATAATCTCATACTGTTTTATTTATTTTAGTACTTAAATTGTTCCAGCGTTGGCTATTGGGAGCCCTTTCAGTTGGTTCCTGTACCCTTTTTACATGTCCCTATGCATATGGGTTTGAGCGTTTTTTTGTTTATTGTTTTAGCACTTCCTTACTTTCTGGCACCATAGGTGCTCCAGGCTCATCTAATATATTTCCTGTCCCAGTCTTAGAATCAGACATTTCTTCAAGGAGCCCTGGTTCCTTTAATTGTATAATCATATTAGAAAAAAAGATCTGGGCACTAGGTGTGCTCATTGTTACTGGGTTATCATTTCTTTTAGGTCATCTTAGCTGACAGAGCAAAGTAATATATGTTTCTATACAGTTGACCCTTTAACATCACAGAGGTTAGGGGCTCCTGTGCATTCGAAAATCCACATATAACTATAGTCAGCCCTCCACGTATGCAGATTCCTAGCCTTGGAGTTGACCCTTGAAAAACTTAGCTTTCAACAGTGTGGATCAATTCGACTGCAGTTAACTGTAAAGAACCTGTATGTAAGTGGACTGGTGCATTTCAGACCAGTGTTGTTCAAGGGTCAACCCATATATATACGTTCATATATATGTGTATATTTAAAAATATATATTTTTATACATAACCATCTGTATCTATATTAAGCTGAATATGAGTTCTCACTAAGTCTCCAACTCTGATTGTTACCACTGGATCATTTCAGCCTCCTCCCCTTGCTTATCTATAAAATTCCACTCCAACAGTGAGAAACCTGGCTTCTTCCATTCATCACCCATTTACTTAATTGACCAATTTACCTTCAATTTTGAAAGATATTTTTCCTGGGTATAGAAATCTGAGTTGACTGGTTGTTTCATTCCATACCTTAAAGATATCAGTCCAGTGTCTTATGGCCTACATAGTTTCTGATAAGAAATATGATAATGGTTATATTTATCTTATGTAATATCTCTTTTTTCTGGCTGCCTTCAAGATCTTTTCTTTACATTTGATTTTTAGACTATTATGTCTAAGTGTGTATGGTTTTAGGGGCTTGGATGGTAATTATCCTATTGTGATTCTCAAGCTTCCTGGATCTGTGGTTTATTGTCAATTCATTAATTTGAGAAAATTCTCTTAGATGCTCTGTTCTTTTATTTCCCCCTGCACTCTTTTTTTCTCTTTGTGTTTCAGCTGGGTTACTCTCTTACCTACCTCCACATTCACTGATTCTTTCCTTAGCTTTGTTCACTTTGCTGCTAAGCCTGTCAAGGGAATTCTTCATTTGTGTTATCATGTTTTTTATTTTTAGCATTTCCATTTAACTCTTGTATAGTTTCCATTTCTGCTAAAGTTCTCCATCTGTTCATATACCCTGCCCTCCTTTTCTACTAGCTCTGTCAACATATTAATCATAGTTAATCTAAAGTCCTTGTCTGATGGTTCCAACCTCTGTGTCACCTCTCATTCTGGTTTTGTTAAGTGCTTTACCTCTTTAAAATGAGCTGGAGTCCTTTCTTGCTTTTTTTGTATGTTTCTCATAATGTTTGATTGAATGCCACACATTATGTGTAGAAGTACTATAGAGACTCAGGGAAATAGTATCTGTCCCTAGAAGTAGGTATGCCTCTTTTTCTGTCATGCTACTTATGGGGGTGGGGGGGAGTTGGGTCAGTCCAGTTAGTGATTGAACTGGGTTTGGGTTATGTTGATACCATTGTTACCTTTAGACCCCACAGACTTCATTCTCCTCTGGAAGAAGTCTGTTGTAACTTGGTGCTATTTGTGGGACCTGAAGTGCCACAGAGTTGTTATATTCCTGCTCCATCCTAAGTTTTCAGCAGTCCTTGAACCACAGAAGGGATCTCTCTCCCTGCTCATGTCCCTTCTCAGAGATAGACTACTATTTTCCATTACTCAATGCTAGGCTCATAAGCCTTGGCTCACCAGGACAAGCTTCAGACTTAAGCAAGGTCTGTTAACCTGGCTCTCTCAGCATTCCTGCCCTTCCTGCTGCATGGCAGCCAAACTCTACCTTGTACCTCTGGTGGTTCTTGGACAGATGTCAGCTTTGTATTGGTGCACAATCTGGGCCCAAGGGGTAACGACCCCTCTCCTTGAAGCACACAGCCATTTGCTTCACTACCAAGGACAGAGCTTCTTTCTGGTCCCTGCCCTGCCCCTAGTCTTCCTTGTGAGCAGCACCTAGTGGAAACTCCTGGAAAAGAGCTTGCAAGTGCCTGTAGATGTTGCTTGTGTCTGGGACTCCCTGTTATTCTAAACTGTCCCACCAGCCCATACCTGACCTTTAAGAATTCATTAACATTTTAGCTACTTTCTTCTTATCCTTCTTTCTGCTGACCACCATTTCCTCTCCTGTATTACCAAAGGCACGATCACTTATATGTCTCATCTCTCCAGGGAGGGGCTTGTCAGTCTGTGGGATTCCATTCAGTTACCTTGTGACCTCAGCTCTCCAATAGGCATAAGAAGAGCTATGATTTTGTAGATTATCTGGTTTTCTCTTACTGTTAGGGTGAGAGCATTATTCTCTAGTAGCTTTCTACATCGAAATGGAATGTGTAGGATTTTATGCCCCAAACTATGGACAGTGTAAAGGTCTTTTCAAGGGGATTCTCTACACAATCTCATTAGTTGACTTTAGAACCTGACCCTGTGTAAGGTTCAAGGGTACCTGCCCCATGAGTTATGTGCTTATTATTTCTAGTATTATGGGGTACTGTGCAGAGGGGAGGGAAGCGTGTCATTTTACATAATGTGGATAACCCAGTGAGGGACCAACAGGGAATTCTCAGACACATGTTTTCTTCAAGGAGCGCAGACCCGTTTCTTCCCCAAGTTGTGATTTTCTTGGTTACTCTCCCTCAGAGACCACACCCTGGGCAGTAAGCCTTTCTGTCATCTCAGGGTTACTAAAGTCTATAGGCTCTAGACCTTATGGGGGACATGGGCTTAGAGCAGGAGCAGTGGCCTGGAGACAAACAGTGATATCAGACAGCACAGCAAGGCCAAGAGGCCATCCTGATGGCATGCAGAAAGGTAGCGGTGTGAGACCCCAGGCCCAGGAGGACTAGTCTGATTATGAGCAGTCCACACACTTGGCACCCTGCAGACAGAGAAGATGAGACCCCTTGAAGGAGCCCTGACCATCTCTCCCTCACCCCGTTCCTACCCACAGGAAAACCTGCAGAAGCTGGTCCACATCGAGCACAGCGTTCGGGGCCAAGGGGATCTCCTCCAGCCAGGAAGGGTGAGTGCCACCGCCACTGTGGGCAGGGCAGAGGGCGTCCTGGCAATAGGCGGGTGAGGCACTCACTGATAAGCCCCATTGTTCAGCTGGGCTGGCCCCAGACAGGCCTGGCTGCAGGTGCTGTTTACCAGAGGAGGAGGGAGGGCAGGGCCGGGTTCTCAGGGCCTGGGGGCTGCCTCCTCTGGGGTTTTCCACTCTCAGAGCCTTTAAAGAAACAGTGCCATTGGGTTCAGTGCTCCCTGTGGTTCTCTTCACCTCCCAGAAGAAGAGACACCAAGTATTTTTTAGTCCAGCATTGCTGGGAAATTAGAAAAACCATTTCTCAAGGGCCCCAGCAGAGCATCTTAAAAATAACATTTTTCAGGAGACAAATTGGCCCACTTTTAAACTTTCAAATGGAAACATAAAACTCAGCTCAGAAATAATCAAAATGTGTTTTTTATCCTGACAGCCCATGAAGGACAAGAGACAAAAAAATAAGAGATTGTACTCTGGAGATTTTACTCAAAATTAGCAGGGATCTCACTGGTCTGAGAGTCTATAAAATCACAGTGTTTTGGCCTGGGCCATCAGTTCAGTAAATATTTATTAATCACCTATTTGTATCCTCTAGAATTAAGAAGGATGTAATACCTGTTCATAGTTTTTCAGCTGTTTTAGCAAACCTTCAGAGGCTCTGTTCTGAATGGACTCTTGCGGCAGCAAATCAGGGAGAGAGTCATTGTTCGGACCACCCTGTGGCCAGACCAGTGTCTGGGGGCTTAGTATAATTCAAAGTGGAACACACCTGCAAGGCTGAGATGCTTGTCTCCAAGCTGCTGTCCCATACACAGAGCGTCTCTCTTTAAGTTGGGAATTCCTTCGTGAGCTGCTTTCTGGTCCTCTGGGAAATATCATAATTTAAGTTTCTCAGTCTAGGGCCTCCTCCCACCTTCCTCTAGAAGAGTAGAGGGCATCAGCCTGACCACCGTCTGCTTCTCTTCCCACAGGAGTTTCTGAAGGAAGGGACACTGATGAAAGTAACAGGGAAAAACAGACGCCCACGGCACCTGTTCCTGGTAAGTACCCGGCCGCCAACCAGTTCCAGGACTGTGGAGTTCTGTGAAGTTTTCTAGGACCGGTATTCAGGGACAGCTGGAAAGGAGAGGGGAAGACTAAACAAACCTGAATCCACAGGGTGAGGATCATTCTGTGTGGCCGAACTTTCCTGAAAGCTAAGAGCTTAAAACCCATCCCTCATTTATTACGGCAATGACTTTGAATGGAATGGTGCCAAAATTTAATTATGCATGTCCTCGTCTTAAAGGTCCTAAGACCAGGAATAACTTATTTAACACATGAGATCCAGAAGGAAGAGCTGACTTGGCCAGATCTCCCAGAAGATTGGTGGCAGAGGCCTTGAGGGAACCAGGGCTGTGCCCCGAGTCCAGCATTTTCTGCACTGTGCACGAGACAGAATATAATGTAACATTTTAATGATTTACAGCCATGGTCTGGAACACCAGGGGGTATCCAGCCTATGGTGTAGTCACAGCCACCCTTGTGGCTGTTGAGCTAGCTACAGCTCTTTACCCAATTCCTGCAACCCCTGAGTTACTGCCTTTAAGTTCTTCTCTGCTGGGTGTAATTTTTCTCTCTGCTCCTTCACTTTTAGCTGTTATTCCTTGTTACTCTCAGTCATGGCTGCCCCTACCAGCCTCCTTACACTTTGTTAGAATTGCGTGCAAAGTAACACTAAATGGGCTCCAAATAAGCATCTAAGAAAACTATTTCAGACATTTCCTAAGCACCATCCTATGTACTGGGTACTAGAAACCAAGGGATAAGAGTCACATGCTCTACCTTTAACAAACTTCATAAATATCAAATTATGAGAATTACAAATGAGGCATAAGAAGCCTCTCATTGGACAGTTTCCTCCCTTCCCTCTCATAGTTGCCCATAGGACACAGTTCCTCCCTCTGCCTAGAGCTGCAGAGCTGTCAGCTCCCTCTGCCCCACCACAGCCCTGTGGAGAGTAGGAGCCCACATCTGGGTCCTCCCCAAGACCTTTGTTCTCCAGGATGAAAAAGGGAGGTGTCCAGGATGGTGATGAGGAACACGGGTTTTGGAGTCAGACTGGATTCACATCCCAGATCTCATGGGGGCTGTGAGAGCCTCATTGTCTTTCTCCTGACAGTGGGAGAAGTAGTCTCTCCTGTAAACGAGGGAAGTATGTGAAGCAGCACCTAGAGCAGAGGTAGCTCCCTCTTGGTTCTCCATCTGGCCACCTCTTCTGCCCATGTCCCTCTCACAGGGACTTTGAATGCCAAACACAGTTTTGATCTCCTCAGTCTGTCCTCCTCCCTCGCTTCTTCCCATCCCCTACTTCTCTTCCCTCCCCCATGCTCCCTCTAGCATCTTATTGGCCCTTCATCGTAGCCTTTCTCACTCACTCACAATGAACAGCCTGGGTCTCCCTGATTTCCTGTCATTATTAGTCCACAAGCCTCCCAGGGTCTGAACCTAGATCCCCTTCTCTCTGTCTCAGCACAGGAGTAGGTGTTAATAATATCCACTGGAGGGAGAGAGGGCAGGAGGATGAACAGACAGGTCCTTGAGCACTGTAGGGAATGTGCTAAAGGAAGAAATTCTATTCCTCATAAAGTGCCAGATTCATAAAATAATCTTAACTGCAGAATAACTCAGGCATCTGCCCACCAACACACAAGCATTTCATTGATGCTGTGGAGAGGTTCCCACCTTTGCCTCCATGTCCCCTCTGGCCCCAAGCAGTGGGTGGGGCTGCCCACTGGAGCCTCATTGTTGTGAGAAACTCCCCCTTCTTCCAAATTGGGACTGTAAAAACACATAGCTTTGAAGAGGAAAGGAGAACCGCAAGCAATTAGGAAGCAGCCTGGTCCTGAACCCATCATAAAACCTCAGGGTGCTAATGGCAGTTGCCATGGCAGCAGTTGCTCAAGGGGCAGCCACACAAAGGCTGGGACTGCTCTGGTGAGTGACACAGGTGGATTCCTCAGGGTGGGCTCATGAGCAAGGCTCTGTGCTAGGGTTCTGTCACTGTCCCAACATCGGGCCAGGACTTATGTGTGGCCACCCCCTAACACACCACGCCTGAACACACTAGAGGCACACTTATTTACATAACCACCCTCGCTCTGCCACCCGTGAACTTTGTGACCTTGGGCAGGTTGTCTAGCCAATCTGTGCCTCGGTTTTTCCCTCTGTGAAATGGGGATGATGAGAGTGCCTGCCTGATGAGATTGTTCCTGTCACGTGCTTAGCCCAGCACCTGGCACAGAGTGAGTGTCCCATGGATGGCAGCTCTTGTCATTAGAAGAGCAGAGCCGGAAGGGGATTCGAAGGCTCCCATAACCCAGGGGTCAGCCTGCTGCCTGTTTCTGTTAGTCAGGGGTAGTTGGAACACGCGTTCGTTTATGGATCATCTGTGGCTGCTTTGGGGCTACAATGGCTGAGCTGAATGGTTACAACAGAGACTATATGGCCCATAAATACTGAAAGTGTGGTGTCATCTTTTCAAACTGTAACTCTTTTAGTCAAACAGAAACCCTCTCTTCTAAGTGACTTTCATTACGTTTCTTCCTGTCTGCCTTCATGGGAGTCGGGAGCTTCACTTGTTCCTTCAACAGATAGCACCTGTTCTGTCACGAGGTACAGCAGTAGACAGAACCTACCAGCTCATCTTCATGAACTTCTCCTCTCCTTCTTTCTTTCCTTAACTATGCTTTGTAGGGGCTTAATGTATGTAGAGTAAGATGCATCAGTCTTAAGTGTACATGCCATTGCATTGACATATCTATATCATCAGGTAACCACCACCTGAATCAAGATACAGAACATTCCAGCCACTGAGCCCCTTAAGCAGTCACTCTCCCCCGCCCCCGCCCCAGGCAACCACTGGCCTGATTTCTATCACTACAGATTAGTTTATTTTGGTACCTCTTTATTTTTTTTAATTGTTAAATATATTGGGATGAGATTGATTAATAAAAATTACATTGGTTCCAGGTGTACAATTCTACAGTACATGTATGTGTTGTGTTATGTGTTCAGCACCCAGAGTCAACTACAGATTAGTTTTGCCTAGTTCTGGAACTTCATGTAAATATTATCAGGCAGTGTGTACTCCTCTGGTTTCTTCCACTCAGCATGTTTTGAGATTCATCCATGTGGTCATGTGTATCATTGGTTCATTCCTTTGTATTGCTGTGTGCTGTTCCACAGTATGGAGGCACCACAGTTCGTTGATTCACTTACCTGTTGATAGATGTTTAGGTGGTTTCCACTATTTGGCTATTACGAATAATGCCTCTGTGCACATCCCTGTACTTAAATTTTTGTGAGCACCTTCATGTATTTCTTTTGAATATTTACCTGGGAGTAGAATTGTGGGGAAGGGGCTCATGTATTATGTATGCCAGGATGGTTTTGATCTCTTGTGGGGGTCCCTGAAGAATGCACCAGTGCTCAGTGATCCTCCAGGACAGAAGGTTGGCATAGCCTTCTGGGGCCAGCACACGTCTGATGGCATTTCTTTCTCCCCAGATGAGCGATGTGCTCCTGTACACGTATCCCCAAAAGGATGGAAAGTACTGGTTGAAGAACACATTGGCAGTGGCCAGCATGAAGGTAAATACCTGGTGCTGAGTAACCTCGGGTGAACTCACAGACCAGCTAGGAAGAGGGAGCCCTGAGAAAACAGTGTAACGTTATGTTGTGGGTCACAGAAGGATTATGCTATAGGTAGTGAGGGAGGGCTTCCTGGAGGAGGGAAGTTGAGTCCCTTAGAGTGGATTAATATAGGAACAGATGGGGAAGGGAGAGAGAGATGGGCATCCTAGGAGGAGGAAAATTCCTAAGCAAAGGCTTGGAAGGAGGAAATAAGTGGGTGTTTGGTATATTTTTTAATTGTAGTAAAATATACTTAAAGTTTACCATTTTAACCATTTTTAAATACACAGTTCATTGTCATTAAGTACATTCACATCATTGTACAACTATACCAGCAGCCATCTCCAGAATGTTTTTACCTTCCCAAACTGAAACTCCATACCCATCCAACACTAATTCCCCATTCCCCCTCCGTCCGCCCCGTCAACCACCATTCTATTTTGTCTGTATGGGGTATTTTATATATTAAATTTTTTCATTACAAAAGTTTAAGGTATACAACTTTATAGTTTGATATCTATTTGACTGCAAAGTGATCCCCCTCAAAATTTAGTTATTATCCATCACCATGCAATTGACCCCCTTTACCCCTTTCATCGTCCTCCTAGAACCCTTTGACTCCGGTAACCACCAGTCTGTCCTCTCTCTATCGATGAATTTGTTTTTGTTTCATTTGTTTGTTTTTAGATTCCACATACAGTGAAATCATGTTATTTGTCTTTCTCCTTCCCACTTATTTCACGTAGCATTATGCCCTCAGGTTCCATCCATGTTGTCACAAATGGCAAGATTTTGTTCTTTTTATGGCTGAGTAGTATTCCATTGTGTATAATGCACCACATTTTCTTTATCCATTCATCTATTGATGGACACTTAGGTTGTTTCCATATTTTGGCTATTGTAGATAATGCTGCAGTGAACATTGGAGTGCAGATATCATTTTGAGATAGTATTTCATATTGTTGTTTAGATACCCAGAAGTGAAATTGCTGGATCATAGTAGCTCTATTCTTAATTTTTTGAGGAATCTTCATACTGTTTTCCATAGCAGCTGCACCAATTTACAATCCCATCAGCAGTGTATGAGGATTCCTTTTCTAGGCACCTGTAATAAGTAAAGTCATATAGTATTTGTCCTTTTGTGACTAGCTTACTTCACTTAGTGTAATGTCCACAAGGTTCATCTATGTTGTAGCAGGTGTCAGAGTTTCCTTTTTATGTCTGAATAATATGTGTATTCCATTGTACACGTATACCTTATTTTGTTTGTCCATCCATCCATCCATGGATGGACACTCGGGTTTCTTCCACCTTTTTGCTATGGTGAATAATGCTGCTATGAACTTGGGTGTGCAAATATCTGTTCAAGTGGCAAATATTTCTTCAACAAATGTAAGAGAGATGCCAGCCCAGCTGGACAGTTTCCTGGGTGAAGGCAAAGAGATAAGAAGGAATGGCGCTGGTCCTGTGTGGCCTAACTTGGTGTAACTTCATCCTGAATAACAGGGACAATGGGAGCTGATGGAGATTCTTGAGGGCTTAGCTTTTGAGAGCAGAAGGTTTTAGGAAGTTAATTCTGGCACAGTGTGGTGATGGGATCAGAGAGGGGGAACACTGAGGTAGAAGGAGAGCCATAAGAGGCACTATGGGGGCCACTCTAGCTCCTGAAGGCTCTTACATGAGCAAGGAGAAGGAAGCACCTTTCTCAGTGGGGTGATTTACTCTCTTTTTCAACCAAAGGTTCCACTGAGTAGCTTATTGGACAAGGTCACTGAGCAGGCACTTGTGCAGCAGGAATATACTTCTGGAGGCTGGGTCCTGAGATGGATGCTCCACAGCCTTCCTGGGGTTGGATGGTGGTCAAGGTCAATGGAGGCAGAGTCAGAGTAGGCAACCAGGTTCCCCCATCCTGCTACCCCACCCCACCCCACCTGCCATGTCTTTGAGCATATGAGGACACTCAGGCTCAGAGAGGGGCAGTGGCAGGACCAGAAGAAGAACCCAGTCTATGATTGCCCTTCCCTGCCTCCACCCTGAGGGGCTGCTCTTGATTTCCAGGTCAGCCGTCCTGTGATGGAGAAAGTACCCTATGCTCTAAAGATCGAGACTTCCGAGAGCTGCCTGATTCTGTCTGCAAGGTATGGGGGTGGGGAGGTGGGAAGAGGGAGGGCCTGGGGGAATAAAAAGACAGGGTTTTACAGGTGGGAAAGTTTGGAGTAACAAATACTGGATGTGTCTTTGTTTCTATTTTGGTATCCTTTGGATCAATGGACTTTTTGTCTTTTCAGTGTCTCTTAACCATTTTTGGATCACTTTGAGAACCTGATAAAACTATGGCATCTTTCCTCTGAATAAAATATGCATGCACATAAAATTTTACATAGTACTTCAGGGGCTTCTAGAGCCCGTTTTTTGAAATATAACAATAATAGAATCTCACGGTTATAAAATTCTATGGATTATTGGGTCTTCGTAGCAACACAAAAAGTTAAGAGAGTAAAAAATGCATTAGGCAGCTAAGTTCATACTATCTGCTTTTACGCTTTTGTGTCTGGGGAGAAAAATGATGAGTGAGCATTCATCATCTAGTTTTTCCCTGGTTTGGGGTGTGACCTTTCTATCTGAACTACTCGGTGTTTTCTCCAGGCCCTCAGACTGCCCAGGGCTCCCTCCTCGCTGGCTTTAGGCAGTGAAAGAGCTCCCCCCACCCCCCGCCCTACCCCCTCTCTTTCAGGGCAAGGACAGCTTGATCTCAGAACCAGGGAGGTATGGCTCCTGCCACTGCCACAGTGGGCATGGTGGAGGTTTGACAGGGTTCCCAAGGCTTGGGTGTCTTCCCTCTCAGGTAGTATTGTAAGCCTAGGGTGGCAGCAGTGCCCTTTGTGTGGGATGGAGATTCTGGGTGTGACATGGGATGCACTTACACTGACCCACATGCTGTCTCATAGATGCATTTGATCATTAAGCATTTATTAGCCCTTAATCAGTCCCAGGTCCTGTGCTGCAAACACAAACTTAAGCCATGGTTTGCTCGAGTAGAGCTCACATTCTGGATAGAGTTGTGAACTAGTGACAATGAAGAACATAACTGCTATAAACATTAATAGTGCTGGGTCTCAGGCCCCTCCTCTGACCCTCATCACTACCCTTGGAGGTGGGCCTTGCAGCTCCTCCCATGCATGGGATGTTGGGGCCTAGAGAGGGGTCACACAACCATGTGAGGCAGAACTGGGGTTCAAATGCAGGACCGTGTGACTCAGAGTACCTGTCCACTACTATATACTGCCTGAGGGATATAAGGCACCTTGAAAATCCCAAGGAGTGACCACCCCATCTGGGGGAGAGAGGGGCAGCTTCCTGGAGGAGGTGATACCTGGCTGGAGTTCCATGGCCTCCCCTCCCTTCATCCCTAGGTAAAATCAGGGACATGAGGAGACCCAGGGTATGGTTTCCATGAGATGAGGATGGTGACAGGCCAGGTTCAACCCTTCAGGTGGGGCTGCCCATCTCTTTTAGGCAGGGGCACTGCCCTTTGGCCAGTGGTGTAAAGGAGCTACTATTACTGAAAAGCCTCCTGCTAACCTAGATACATCACACTGAAGCTTCCAGGGGACAGTGGGACCCATACATCTCCTTTTAGGGACATGGCATTGTGGCCTACTGCCACCCTTTCTTCCTCCCAGGCCAAATTGGTCCCTTCGCTGGCTGAGGCTTCACACTCAGTGCAGAGAGGGAGCGACACCTAGTGGTTCCTGTGAGAATTTCCACTCTGCTGTGCCAGGCACAGAGCTGGGATGTAGGAAGTTAGCTTATTGGATGAGTCAGTGTCTGCGAAGTCAGGTGGGAAAGAATGGAGGCGGTTAGAGACTGGGACCTTGGCCTCTGCCAGCTTCTGTCTGCCATTGTCCCCTGCCCTCATAAAGCGTGGGTCCCTCTGAGCCTTCCTAACAGCCCTGGCTGTGCCATTGACAAAGTCTATCTGCATCCCACATGTCATTTCAGCCCCATAAAAGCCCTGGGAGTTAAGAGTGGTGACACTCCCATGTTGCAGGTGAAGAAGCAGCCTGGGGGGCGGCAGCATGCCCTGCCTGCCCTGCTAGCAGATGGAGGTGCAAGCCTAGGCCTGGCTGGTAGGGTGCCAGTGCTTGCTGGTGGGGTTTCAGACACCCAAAGTCTTAGGCGTGGTGAGGGGCAGGAGGCCATCAGGGACTTGGTCCCCTTGTGCACCCTTGCTCATTCCAGCTGTGCCCATAGCTCCTGTGCAGAGCGGGATGAGTGGCATGGCTGTCTGAGCAGAGCCCTCCCTGAGGACTACAAGGCCCAGGCTCTGGCTGCCTTCCACCACAGCGTAGAGGTGAGTGGGGGCCCTGGGACTCTCCTGACACCATCCACACAGCCCTGGGTTTCCTGGGTGGGCCACATGTGGAGGAGGACGTGTAGCTCCTTCCATCAGGGCACTGGCTTCTCTTCCCACCCTTCCCTGCCAGGGTCCCCCCCGGCTCAGGGACAGTCACTGTGTAACCCCATCCTGGAGCATCGCACCTCTATCTGGCTTTGTTATTAACCCTAGATTAGCTTCCTAGAGGATGTAGGGTGGGGGGCAGCATGGGGATGGTTATAGAATTAGAATCCACCCCGCCTCACACACATACACACCCCATACAGGAGAGGGAGCTCCCATCCAGGAGGCCTCTGACCACACTACTCACCTTATTCCTTTGCTCTAGATACGGGAGAGGCTGGGGGTCAGCCTGGGGGAGAGGCCCCCCACGCTGGTGCCTGTCACACATGTTATGATGTGTATGAACTGCGGCTGCGACTTCTCCCTAACCCTGAGGCGTCATCACTGCCACGCCTGTGGCAAGGTGAGTTGCCCTGTCTGGGGAGAGTGTGTGCACGGAGGTGGTATGGGTGGGGGTTCAGGGGTGCCCAGCAGTTACTGCATGCCAGCCCAGAGTGAGGCATGTCCACATCAACCTTGAGAGGTAGGAATTATAAATTCCCATTTTACTGATGTCTTCAAACCACAATTCCAAATCCCAGGCCCCTCCCATGACACCACTACACTCTCAAAAGAGAATTGTAACATGCATGGTTATTGTTCTTGGAGAGAAAGTATCTTGTGGTTAAGGGCTCATCAGAAAAACAGATCGGCATTTGCACAGAAACTCTATGCAGCTGTGCTGGAGAAGCAGCACAGTCCCTGGAGGAGGTGGAGGGAGGGCAGGTAGGCAGAGGGCAGAGGATCCTGGCCTTCTACAAATGCCCAGATGGTGAGAACCATTCTGACATCCCCAACCGGGTCTGCAGATTGTGTGCCGGAACTGTTCAAGAAACAAGTACCCTCTGAAGTACCTCAAGGACCGGATGGCCAAGGTCTGCGATGGCTGCTATGGGGAGCTAAAGAAGAGGGGCGGGGACGTCCCAGGCCTGATGAGAGGTAACCCGGGGACCACCCTCACCTTTCTTCCGGGTGGCCCATGGGGCTTCTCCCTGGCCCATGGTTGGTACCTGAAACCACTTTCCTGGAGAGGCTCAGAACAAAAGCAGCCCTCGGGAGGGAGTTCCCTGGTGGTGTAGTGGCTTAAGGCTTTGTCGCTGGCACTGTCGGTGCTGTGGCCTAGGTTTGATTCCCGGCCAGGGAACTATCCACATACAAAAAAAAAAAACAAAATAAAACAAAACAAAAACTCCTTTTGGGAGTTCTCTGGTGGTGTAGTGGCTTAAGGCTTTGGCGCTGGCACTGTCAACGCTGCGGCCTGGGTTCGATTCCCGGCCAGGGAACTACCCATATACAAAAAAAAAAAAAAAAAAAAAAAAAAAAGCAGCCCTCGGGGAGGAACCAGGGGTTTAAGTTCACACCTGGGGCACCATTTCCCAAAATGTTGGTTCTGTGGAAAATCAGTAGGTGCTCCCAGGTGATGTAGCCACGTTTGGGAGATGCTGGTTCAGTGCCTGCCAGTGACAGGAATGGTAAACCGAGTGCTTACATTTCCTTCGCCGTAACAGCCCTCTTTTCTTTTTGAGAATGTTCTATAGGCCTGTGTTCTGTGGCCCCTTTTGGGGGTAAGAATTGTGAGATGGATACCAGAGAAGTTGTGTGTCAGGGAAGGGCTGAGAGCCCTCTGATAAAGGTGCCTGAGAAAGTTAAGCTGGCTCTGAAGAGACTGCTCAGGGGACAGGCTTTGGCCAAGCTGAGTTGGGCTGGAGGAAGAGCAAGTGTATCCTGGGCCTAAAGCCAAAGAGTTCTCCTCCTTGGGGCCTCCAAGGCCATCACAGGGGACAGCCTAGTCCCAGCCTTCTGTGGATCTGGAGAAGAAGGGATGGCCAACACTCTGGAAAAGCCTTTCCTCCTGGCCTTCAGGTTTTTGTATTAGCAGAAGTGAGTGTGTCCATCTTTCTGGTCACACTTAATCCCCATGGTGAGGCCAGTTCCCATCTCAGGAAGGACCAGGAGCTCTGATTTACAGGAGTCAGCGTTCCAAAGCAAGACATGTGCCTGTCCATGTGGACACTCACCCCCCTTCCCCTGCGACTTGTCTTGGTTACAGAGCGGCCCGTGAGCATGAGCTTCCCCCTGTCTTCCCCCCGCTTTTCGAGCAGTGCCTTCTCATCCGTCTTCCATAGCATCAACCCCTCGACCTTCAAGAAGCAGAAGAAAGTCCCTTCAGCCCTGACCGAGGTAAGGCAGGCAGGGCTGCCTATGTGGGAGGCAGGGGATTCAGAAGGTTCATGGTCCTCTTGACAGATAGGGTCAGATTCCCCTGCCCTAGACTGACCACACTCTTTGGAACAAAGGACCCCTAAATGGGAGATATTTTGGCTATGAGGAGTGACTCACCACTAATAAGGGCAGTGCCTATCTCCTGCTAATGACCAAGAAGATGCTGGCTTGGTGGCAGAAAACAGGACCTAAAAGTGGTCATAGATGGTGTCAGGAGACATCCCTCCTATTCTTCTCTCCGCCTCTCCCATCAACTTTTTCTCTTCTCTCTTTTCTTTCCTGCCCCATAGCCTAGACCTAGTACCCAAGGCTACTGCACAGGTCACTGGGACTCTACTGACTGAAGCAGCTATAGGCCCTCTGAGCTGTACCATCCTCTCACCCTAGGGGGTCCCAAATGGGCTCAGGTGGTGAGCCTCCTGGAGGCCATGGCACTCTTGGCAAGAAAGCTCAGAATTGGCTAAACGCAAATAGGACCAGATTTATACATCTAAATTCTAATCACAAACACAAACAAATGTGTGTGCCATGAATATACAAGCTGTCAAAGGAAGTGTGATCAGCTGTTTCCAAGTTTTTTCATTAATATTTATTATCAAGTAGCAGAGGGCAAGGCTTGTAAAAAAAAGTGTTAGGGGATGAGATTTTTAATGGGTACAGTTTTGTCCATTAACTTAATTACTTTTGCATGTTAAAGATCTTGGGAATAACACACACGGTAAAAAATTTTCTTCAAAAAAGCACAAAAGAATATATGATGAAAAGTGAGTTTCTCTCCCTTCCCAAACTCCTTCAGTCCCATCCACCATCAAGTTTCTTACAGATCCTTCCAGAAATTTTAATGCACATACATAATAAAGATACATATATATATTTTCAAAGATCCTCTTTTCTTTTTTACCCAAAAGATAACATACTGGGTCCAGCATAAATAACACCCCTTTTTTATTTACAAAATCCTAAGCATGTAATTCTGTAACATAATAATATCATAACTACATTAACAAAACGACTTTAAAAGGGGTGTCACTTCTGCCAGACTCTGTATTATACCCAATCTTCTATATATTTTCCCACTTAATTTCTCTGAAGTATTATTTCACATTTGCTTATATACATAAATCTCATGTTTTACATCAGATGATTATTGAATCATTTACTTGACTAGTCCCTTTCCACAAATCTAGAAAAGCTCACCCTCTCAACTCACCCTGTGCTAGTGGTCTACATGAGTCAAGCTTATAGAACCTGAGTCTTCCTTGGAGGCAGAGTGCTCTTACCCTTCTAGGCTGCCATGATTGTGGTGCCTGTGGATCTGCCCCATCCATACTCTTGGTAACTTTTACCCAAAGTGACTATCCAAAAAGGTTAAAACCTATGGGATCCTCAGTGGCCCCCGGAGAAATGTGTCCCCCGGCTCCCACTGCCCTCTCGTCTTTTCTCAGGTGCTCCACCTCAGTCAGCAGTAAGACCTGCTCCCCATGAGCAAGTCTGCAGAAATGCTGTCCCCCAAGCATCCATCAGAAAGGGAGTTTGTAGAATTGGTTTCCGATGCCATATTCTTCTGGCCATGCTGCCTTTCTCGCTCTGTGAGATGTTGCAGCAGGACAAGTAGCAGGAGGAGAGCAAGCCAATGTCTGGTGTAGGGGTCCTGGACCTCTGGTGGGTAGGTTCCTTTCCTGGTGCTTCTCAAAACAGCCCAAGCTTGTCATAGCTCCCTTTCCTTACACTGAACTTTGTTGACCTCTGGTGTATTTGCTGAGAGATCCAAGTTCTCACCTCTCTTCAACTAAGTGGGGATTTGACCTTGAGTAGATCCCTCCATTCCTCTGGACCTCAATTTCCCCATCTGTAAAATGAAAAAGTCAGATGAAACTATTTTAAACCTGGCCTTCTTGTTCTAATAGTAAGATTAATATTTATGGAGCACTTACTGTGGGGTCAGGCTCTGTACCTGTCAGGTAATCTGTCCTATGTCATTCCAGTCTAACTAGTAAAGAAGCTGAGACTTAGAGGAAGTAACTAAATTGCAAGACATTAACCATCTGTAAGTTGGTAGTGCCTGTATTGGAACCCTAGACTGGTATTACTCCAAGACTATATTCTAAACCTCCACATAAAGCCTGTCCAACAGATCAACTGCTACCAATAATAAGAGGAGTTGACACATAGCATTAAGCAGATCATAAAACCTTTAGGTAAGGATCCCTCCTTAAATGCAAGAGATCAGTAAGCTGAAAAGTATAAGAATTAATTTTAGAAGGAAGAACCTTTCCCCCATTTATTAGCAGTTTCTTAATTTGGGGTTTGGGGCTTAGGGAGAGGGACTAGGAATCTAAAACACCACTAGGTGGCAGCATCCTAAAGGCAGTTTTTGACGCCTTTGTCTCTTGGGTCGTATCTGTAAATCCTGTGTCTCAAACCATGGTACACTTTTGCTGCCTTTGAAGTGCCAGATGGATCCTGAGATTTCATCCAAGTCTCAGATTTCAAAGCAGTATAAATACTCTGGCAACTGTTTTGCAAGTCATTTTGCCTCTGTTTGAACTGTGCCTGTCACCTGGTGCCCTGACCAGTCTCTTCCTTTTTGCCAGGTGGCTGCCTCTGGAGAGGGCTCCGCCATCAGTGGGTATCTCAGCCGATGTAAGAAAGGCAAGAGGCACTGGAAGAAGCTCTGGTTTGTCATCAAAGGCAAAGTGCTCTACACCTACATGGCCAGTGAGGTAGTGGTGGTTCGCGCTTTCTTTCCTCTCTCCTTTGAAGGCCTGCAGGTTAAGCTCGAATCTCAGAATGTCCATGTGGGATGTGTACCATCATGCCTTGTCACCTCAGGGCAGTATAAAGCTTGGATGCTGGTTCCAGTTCCCACGTTAGTCAAGTCTTTAAGAGCGTTGCTGTGGATATGCAACCATATGTCTGTCCCAAATCTAAGGAATTTACCATTTCTGTGTAGAGATAAGGCGGTACAGCATGCCTACCTGTACACCAAAGTGTTTGAGTGTCACAGGCCCAGCATCCAGTACAAGCCAGACCCTCCATAGGAGAAAGTTGCTTTCTGCTCTCCATTTCAGATGTTTGGGACAAACTTCAACAGTTTAAAGGCAGCTACCACACTTTGTGTACTTCTTTTATCAGGAAACTATGGTGGTAACTTCTATTAAATAAAACTTAAGTTTATATTTTTTATAGACCATCTTACTTTTAAATCTTGTAAAATATAGGAGAGAGGGCCTTGGAAATCAAGTCTGCTTCCGGAGTAGATTGGTGTGGGCTGTGATTGTAGAACAGGAGGCTGTCTGCTCCTGACACAGGATGAACCTGTAAGACAATGTGAAAGATTTCCCTGTTCAGGTCCCACTCTCTAATGGCTTCCACAAGCTAAATCTGCTTTGAAAATGGACTTAAATGCATTCTGCCCCACTGCAGAGGGTGGGTGCTTCACCCCATGAGGATGTACACAGAACACAGGGCTGGCCCTTCTCCACTGACTGCAGATGCTGGAGAGTATACAAAAGCCACTTCCTTCTTTGGGACATAAAGCTGCCCTCACAGAGGACCTATAGCTGTGACAGCGGCATCAGCTCTGTTCTCAGAGGTCCCAGAGGCCAACAGGGATGCAACAGAGGGGACTCACTGTGGGCCTGAGTGACTCAGGCACTGTGTAAGCTGTGCCCTCCCTAAGGGAACCCTTCACTGTCATGTCTACAGATGGGGCTTTCTATGCTGAGGAGAATTTTGATCTTTACAGAGCAAAGTGAAATGTGACATACTGTCCTGAGTAGGCATTCCACAGGACACTCACAGGTGTCCTCTAAAAACTGTGTTCTAAGGGAACCCTTGTAGGCAGTGAGTGGGACTTCCTCACAGTCATACTTCTTAGAATCTCTCATATATGAAGGCACACTGTAGATCTCTTAAGATGTGGAGATTTCCCAAGCTGGCCTGACCACAGGCCATTCCTCATGGAGCATCACATAGAATTGTTGTTGCACAGGACACACTTTTGGAAGAAATGCTGGCTTACAGGAATAAAGGCTAGTAATAATTGCATAACCACCAAAGAGAGGTGAATTATATCTGAGAACAGAAAACCCAAAGTCTCTATGTTCTGAGCAACAGTTGTGGAAATGACAACATAGATTGATTTTAAAAGATGAATTTAAAAGTATGCTTCCAAAATAATTTCTCCCCAAGAAAGGAATTTGTACAATTTCCCAATAAGCATATTCCAGTGATGGGACCAAGGTTTAAATTCCATCGAAGAAAAAAGGTCTGAAGTATATAGCCAGTTGTCACTGTCTTTACTACCACAAACACGCCATGTACCCTGAAGTAACACAGAGCTGATGCAACTTGCTATTCAGTGATTTAACAAGTAACATTTTGCTATACTTCCTTGATCAAGTATCTATTTATTCATCCCTCTATCCATCTTACTTTTTGATGCTTTTCAAAGTATAATTCTCTCAGAGTTCAATATTTGTGTATCTTTTTTTTGAAATGCAATTTATATATCATGAAGTGCACAAATAGTGTCTTAAAGATACTATTTAATGAGTTTTGAACATGCATACACCTATAAATCCCCGATTCATCCCTGTCCCAGAGGCACCACACTATTCTCATTTTTTCCACTGAACATTAGTTTTGCTTCTTTTAGATCTTTATATAAATGGAATCATATGTGACTTCTTCCCATGATATTTTTGAGATTCAGTCACATTGCTTATAGCTATAGGTCATTCCTTTTTATGGCTAAGTAGTATTCATTTTGTGAATATACCAGTTTGTTTACCTAGTCATCAGTTGAAGGACATTTGGGTTGTTTCCAGTTTGGGGTAATTATCAGTAAAGCCACTTTAAACTTTTGCATATAGGTTTTTATGTGAAAATACATTTTTATTTCACCTTGGGTAACTATGTAGGGCTGGAATTTCTGGATCATAGAGAGTTATGTTTGGTTTATAAGAAATTATCAGACTTTTTTTCAAAATGATGTACCAGTTTACACTTCCCTCAACAATGTATGTAAATTTGGGAATTCTGGTTGTTTCACATGTTTTCCAATACTTGGTATTGTCAGTCTTTAATTTTAGCCGTTCTGGTGAGGATATAGTAGTATATTAATGTGGCTTTAATTTAGATTTTCCTAAAGACATTTTTCACATGCTTATTGGCCATTCATATATTTCCCTTTGAGAACTGTGTGTTTAAATCTCTTGCCCATTTTCTAAGTAGGTTGTCTTCCTGTTATGGACTTCTTTATATATCTTGGATACCAGTCTTGTCAGATAAGTGTTTTGTGAATATTCTCTCTCATTCTGTGGCTTCCCTTTTTATTTTCTTAATTAATTAATCTTTCAGTGAACAGTAATTTATAACTTCAATGAAATCTAATTTGTCCATGTTTTCCTTTATAGCTATTGCTTTCCATGTCCTAAGAAACTTTTGTCTACTGCAAGTCAGGGAGTTATTCCCCTGCATTTTTTTAAAATTCATTTTTATTGTTAGACTTATTGGGGTGACATCTGTTAGCAAGGATTACATAGGTCTCAGGCATACAATTCTACAGTGCATTGTCAACTTGTTGTATAAGTTCACCACCTAGTATGACTTCTCTTTCCATCACCTTATATTTAGCTTCCCCTCCCTCCTCTCCCACCCCCTCCTCTTTCTCCCCTCTCCTTAACCCACTCGTCCCCAAATAAACATTAAACTATTGATTGTGTCCGCAGGTTGTTTGTTTGTTCATTTCTTTTTTCTTTGTTGCTTTCAGTTTTATATTCCACATATGAGTGAAGTCATACAGTTCTTTGTTTTTTTCTGTCTGGCTTATTTCACTAAGCATGATGATCTCCAGGTCCATCCATTTTATTTCCCCTGCATTTTCTTTAGAAAACTTTACTATCGTTTAAATTTATTTCAAATTAATTTTAGCGTATGGTGTGAGGTAGAGGTTGAGGTTCACTTTTCTTCCCCATAAGGATATCCAGTTGTTCCAACATGACTTGTTGAAAAGACTTCCCTGATTATATTATTGTGGTGTCATTTTTACATATCAAATGACTGAGTAAGTGTGGTCTATTTCTGTGCTCTTTATTCTATTTCACTGATATATTCACCAGTCCTTATGCCAATATCATACTGTCTTAATTACTGTAACTTTATAGTAAGCCTTTAAGTCAAGGTGGTTAAGTCTCCAACTTTGTTCTTTTTAAAGATTTGTCTTGGCTATTCTAGGTCTTTTGTGCTTCTATATAAACTTGTCAATTTCTACAACAAAAATACTGAAATTATGACAGGGATTGTTGAATGTATACATCAATTTGGGGAGAACTGGCATCTTAACAATATTGAATCTTCCGATTCATGATCATGGTATTAATAATTACTTAGTTCTTTAATTTCTCTTTTAATGTTTTGTAGTTTTTAGTATAGCCATCTTACACTTCTATTCTTGCATCTGTGTTAACTTTATTGATAAGTATTTTGGGTTTTGGATACAATTTTGAATGGACTTTATTTTCTAGTTGTTTGCTGCTAGTATATAGATACTAAAAATTATCTTGTGACCTTGCTTACTTTATTATTAGTTTTAGTAGTTGTTTTGTAATCAGTGGTGTCCTTTGTTAAAGATAGATGGTTGTACTTCTTCCTTCCTGATCTTTGTCTTTTCTTTTTCTTGCCTTAATGCAATGGCTAGGACCTTGTAGTGTTGAATTTAATTGGTTAGAATAAACACCCTCTTGTCTTGTTCCCAGTCTTAGGGGAAAAGCAGTTTGTCACTATTTAGTATGATGTTAGCTGTATGTATTTTATAGATGCCCTTTATTAGATTAAAGAAGTTCCCTTCTACTCCTAGTTTGCTGTTTTTATCATGAATGGATGTTGAATTTTGTCAAATGTGTTTTGTGATCTAGCAGTCTTTAAAAAATGATTCCCTTTTATACACAAACTCTTCTCCCCTCCCTCCTCCTCTCACAACCATTCTAATGTGCTTAACTAATTATGCAAGGGCTGTCTGGAAAGTATCCAGTCATGTAATGTGAAAAATAGAGGCATTTATGGCTGGATTTTCTTTCCTGGACAGCCCTTGTATCTCTTTGTGTAGTTTTATAACTGTATTGATTATGAACATGTATTTTTACATAAATATGTGTAGATATAAAAGTCTTTACATGTAAAAACTTTTTCCACCAAGCACTATTATTTTAAGATCCTTTTGTATTCTCTGGGTACATCTCATTGTACTCTTAGCACCTTTTTAGCATAGACCCCAAGTGCTCCACACTGAGGCCTTGTGAATGAGGGCGTTGGGTAGTGAGTACAGATACATTAACAGAAATAACTCTAAAAAACTAGATGTAATAAGAATCAGTGGAAGGAATTGTGGAGTAAGGTGGCCATGAATCTAAATTTTGGCTCTGCCCTTTACTTGCTGTGTGATCTTGGGGAGTTATTTTCTTTCTCTGAATCTCAGTTTCTTAGAATGGGGTGACACTTTCTGTGATTGCTGTGAAGATTAAACAAGATAATGTGAAAGTGAAAATGCCTAGACTCTAATAGACTGTCACAAAATGGTTACGTTTCTTTTCTTCCTCATGCCTGGTTCTAATGGGAAGTATGTGTGGTTATTTCACTGTTACCCAAGCCTGCCCCACACAAAAGGGTTCATCGTAAACTGGAGTAGTCAGTGAATGCTAAGCTATTGATTGTATATAGTGCCATGTTTAATACCAGTTTTTCCTTCTGCCCTCTGCAGGACACAGTGGCCATGGAGAGTATGCCCCTGCTAGGGTTCACCATTGCCCCAGAAAAGGAAGAGGGGAACAGTGAAGTAGGACCTGTTTTTCACCTTTACCACAAGAAAACCCTGTTTTATAGCTTCAAAGCAGAGGATACCAATTCAGCTCAGAGGTACCAAAACAACTAGTCCTGTATTTCCTTGCCTGTCTCAGAAGGAAACGAGTTGTTACCTAAGGCTTTGGATTCTTCTCTTCTTCTCCAGCCATCCAATCCCATAGTCTCCTTGGGCCACAATAGAACATCAAATTACCTATTCCCTGTTGTGTACATTTTTTTGAAGATGATTATGATTCATTCATACAGGCATGCATTGATTCAGCAAACCTATTCACTGTGTTCCAGGTCTTTGCTAAATTCTGGGGAAACAAATATGAATATGACATGGTCACGGGCCTTAGGCTAATAGTAATCTAGTTACTTAACAGGTTCTATGACCAGTCATAGGCAGAGTCATCACACCAAGTGTCACCTCTCTTCTGTTTTAGGTGGATCAAGGCCATGGAAGATGCAAGTGTGTTATAGCAGTTATCAAGCATGTGGACTCAGAATAAACTCTTAGGTTTATATGTGGACCCTTCCAGAAGCCAATCCATGTCTCCACTTGACTAGACACTGTTGGATTCAGCACGGAGCCTGATCTTTTTTGATGGAACCCCTTGCTCACACCTTCACTTGTGGAATCCTTAAGGGATATTTATGGACTGCCCCTTTTCTGTCTTCGTCGTACCCCACCCCAGCATAAACTATTTCCTTATCCAGAAGTGAGTTAAAATTTAGAAACATGAAGACATGGAACCAATAGAAAAGTACATTTTAGAAATGTAGGCTTTTTAGTAGAAAGTTTTTACTCCTGGTAAACATTGTCACCTTTCATATTGTTGATTTCAGTGCCTCAGGTGAAACAAGAAACAACCAGTAAATAACAGCTACTCTCATCAAAAGCACTTTATTGTTTTACTGAGCTCCCCCCCTCTGATTTTATGTTTTCCAAGTTATTTACTTAAGTAAATAGAAGATGGAGTCCTGTGGACTAATTTGCCATCAGTACTTGACAAGGGTGTATGGAAAATTGACTTGTGCAAACTTGGCTGTGGTGACACTCAGAGGGGTGGGTCCTCGTTACTGCAGATGGTGCACTGCACTGGTTAGGAAGGTAAGGATTTCCTCCTCCATTTGTTCCTGCAACCTGTATACTGACAATGACTTAATAAAGGAGGGGCTCCCTCCTTCCCACTGTGGTCCTCAACACTACAACAGTGCTGGAAGCTCAGCTGGTGACAGATCGGCCTCACTCCGGAGGTCACTGCAAACCCTCCAAGGAGACAGGGTCTGTTTTAATTTATTGTGTGCCTTCCTAAGTTTTACCCCACATGAGCTGACAGAGTTATGTTTATAAGAACCTGTTCCTATTTTTGACACAGTAATCTTTTGGATGTATTATGGAAACCTTGAGAAAGATGAAAAGAGAAAACAAGATACAATCAGCAGGTGAATTCGTGGTCTTGGCCAATGGCTGTGGACACAGTGAGGGAGCACACAGGTAGTAGCTTGAAGATAACTCTTTGGGTGCCTGGGCTCAGTCACCTCCCACTGATGATTGCTGCTCATTATGCTGGAAGTATTTTTACATAAAGCAAATTGGGGGTGGAGGGAGCAGATGGAATTTCTTGTTAAGTCTCATGGAAATGAAAAAAAAAAATCATATCATTTTCTGATATCCTGTCCCCTACAAAAAAGGCATTTCCTGACAAACTTATTGTAAAAAGTACCATCTCAAGGAGTTATTTACATTAAATATTTTCAGGGGAAATTTTTTTTCTAGTTGGCAGTTCTTTAAAAATGTTTGCATGAAACCATTAATGATCAAACTGAGTTTAGACAGGTTGTTTTATTAATTTTTGAGGGCTTAATTCCAAAGGAATCATTTTTATTATTAGACACATTTAAATGGCCTTTTAGACCCTCTAAGCATTTAAATATTATAGTATAGCATACCTGAGCACCAGGCAGTGGGGATTTCCCCAACCTGCCACATGCCACCACCCATTGTTAGTTTTTGAGCTCCAGGTAGAATTGTGTCTGGAAGTCATTTCAAGGCCTCTTACCATATAACATCCTATTTCTGATACTCTAAAGAAGAGGTAATAGAGCTCAGTGAATTGTTACCAAAAACAAAAAAAACCGACGACGACAAAGAACCTGGGTTATAGATCAAACACACCGAATAGATTTTGTAGAAGGAAATGGCAGGGGCCACCACGATCTTTCACAGCTCATGTATGACTGGGCAAGGACCCACCTGGTTTATGTGCACCCACCTGTCCCTCCCATGGTTCTTTGTGTACTTGTTTTACCCAACTTTTACTGGCTGATTTTGCTTGTTCCTTCCCTGCCCTTCTTTTTGTCCAGCCCATTTTACATGTCTATGTCAACCAGCTGTGCATGGGACCTGCCTGGAGCACCCAACTGGCCTGGGGGTGCTCCTTCCCACTGGGCCCAGAGGCTAGAGAAACTGCCAGCTTTGATGCCACGGATGGCAATGATGCCCAACACCCCCACTTGTATCTACTTTGCCCCCTGCTTCGTGGGCACAGAGCAGCCCCTTCCCTGCACACTTCCAACAAAGGCTGTGTTTCTCAGGAGGAAGAACTACTCTGCCAAGCTGTGGCTCAGAAATAACAACTTGGGCCCTAAGCAAGTCACTCACTTCTGAAGCTCTGAGCTTTAGCTCCTTTATCTGTCATGTGGAGACATTCCAACTTCCCTAAGAGTCCAGGGATCAAGTGCAAACCAAATGTGAAAGTGGACTGAAAAACATAAACCTGTGGTAAAGGTCAGTGTTGTTATACAAGGGGAAAAATAAAGTCATGGGCCCTGCTGTGACAATACAAAATGAAAACAATATGCAAATAAAAAACCCTTATCAATTAAAATGGCAAGAAAGAGAAACCATGCCTAAGAGGGCCTGGCGTGGGTAGGCTTAACTCCTTTCCTTATCAGGTCTCTTCTCCCTTGTTTGTTTTCAGTGGCTTCCCCCTCATGAGCTCTTCACACATGGAACAGGAAAACACAGACCTCTCTCTCTGTAGGCTTGGCCTCTGCCTGCTCTTCAAAATCAGTAAAATTTTATAAAACTCAGGGTTTTACTGAAAGCAGGGCCTGCTTACATTATGGGGTGTCACACCTTCCCTGCAGATGAACATTCCCCCCCACCAAACTGGTCTTATTAAGTAGGAAGAATTCTGTTATTATAATACTAATACAAAGCATATTAAAAACACAGTAGTGTCCAGGGATACTGAGTTCCTGGTCCTACTAATAATTCTTTTGCACTCTGAGCATTTAAAATAGTACAGCATAAATGCTTGGAAATATGCTGAGTTGTCCTTGTCAGACTGATAGACTGACCACTCATTCTCCCTTGGATGTAGCCTAGTCCTGTGTACAGGTGTGGAGTGAGGAACTGATGCTCAAGCCAACCTCCAGGCATGCATCATGCAAGCCATAGAGGACCCTGACAGCCCTGCTACAGCTACTGCGTAGTATGTTTATAGTCCTTTTTCATCTACTCCAGTCTTTCATTTGATTGGCAATGTAAATGTCATCGCTGAACACTGAAGCCTGAAGTAGAGACTGAGGCCACCTGGAATAGGAGTGACAGGACCAGGCTGGAGCCAAAGTTTTTTTCTGATACAGGGCAAAGTAACAACATGCTGGAATATACTGTGAATTGATTCAGCCTATGACTTGTGACTTCTGTAATCAAGTACGTTTTTGTGCTTCTGTGAATTGATCAGTTGAGAGGACAGATGTATTCATACTAAGATGTCTGATTTCAAGAGCAAATAAAAAGAAACTAAGCTCACATTTGTTTATATAGCTACAAATTATCTCAATAAGAGGTACAAAAGCAGGGCAGGCTTAGAGTAAAAACTTAACTCAGTCATGGGCAGTGATCTTAGCCTGTTACCCAACTGTGAGTCTGGTGGAAGTGCCAATTTACAGGATGTTATCTGCAGTGTATATTCAGATCTTGGCTGAAGAAAACTGAGACCAGAGAGTGTCTGAAATGATATAGAGCAGGCATGAGGGCTGGCACTGGTATCATCACACAAGATTGCAACACACTTCTTAGAACTTCACACTATGGCAAGCATTGTAAGGAGTGAATTTTTGAGGAGGAAATCCAGTCTGAGTTAGACAGAGGACTATCACAAAGGCGGTGCCCAACCAGTAAAACATCCCCTTCCAAAGAACTCTTCGCTGGAGAAGTTCAATGACCTCATGGCCGCCCTCACAATATCCTGGTGATCATGGGAGAGATTTTTATAAAACAAGTTCTCTGCACAGTCTTGATCTCTTTCTTGTACAGATAATTTGATGTCTTACAGGAAAGGACATTCTATGTTGAAAGAGTAGCACAACAACATTCTCTACTTCAGTCATTTTAAAAGGTGCTATTGTAACAGAGAGAGCCTATGTAGAGTGGTAGCACCTCCCCAGGACTGAAAGAGCCTTATACAAAATAAAATCTGTATTAAGAAAGCACCAAAAAAAGAAAGAAATCACTATAAACAAGTTTTTGGCCTTGTTTTTCCAAATTCTGGGAATGGGTCCCAACCAGCCCATACTCCCTGCCCCCCCCCCGCCCTCCCCCGCCCTCCCCCGCCCCCAACTAAGAGAACAGAGTAGAACACAGCAGAGTATGTATCTATCACCCTGAAGAATTATTTCAGGACATTTTTGTTTCATTGTGTGTGTGTGTGTGTGTGTGTGTGTGTGTGTATGATACTGATTGTTCTGATTGTTGATGTAAAATGTATTTATGAGGGCTGTCCAGAAAGTGTCCAGTCATGTAATATGAAAAATAGAGGTATTTATGGCTGACTTTTTTCCAGACAACCCTTGTATACTTACAGATTGTGGTAAAACAAACAAAACAAACTTAAAACGATTAGCATAAGAGTATCAGGTAAGAAAAAAAAAATAAGGAGCACAAAGTTGCAGTTAATACACATAATAATCCCAAAACAAAAGACTTTATTAAGGTCACATTCAAATGTAATGACATATTTCCAGCTTTGTTTTTTGAATGCTTCAAAAATATTGCAAGGGAGAAAAAATATAAGATTCAAGGTAATGGTATACAAATTCTTTTGATCAGCAAATGGATACTGTAGCAATTAAAAATAGGAACACCCTATTATCAATATATGTAAATTATAATTTACAAAATTCTCCAGGAGCTGAGTTGCAAATATTATAGTGCTTTAAAGTAACATGTTTTATGCCAGGATCTCCAATAGGTTGTTTTCAACAATGATTACTACTCTGAATTATATTATATAAAGATTACCCACTGAAATGCAAACTGTCCTAAATGACCACAACATCTCTTCAAAATTGAGATCTCACCTTCAAAAGTGCAATTCACATTCTCTCCAAAGATGGACTTAGAGGGAAGTGCGTTAATACCTTCAACAGCTGTATCCTAAAATTTGTCTTTTGATAAAACTGTAGGCAATAAACCATGTTTTCTTTAGAACTCTTAAGTAACAGATAAAGCAGTAGATCAGGATTTAAAAGAACTTCCATCTCCATTAAATCTGTGGCCCTTCAAATCCAGTGGCCTGTACTTAACCCCTAATGATACCACACTAGAATTCATAAATGTACACTGGAGCCACCATACTGTGAACAGCATACATGAAAAAATAAATTACCTCTTTATCACTAGAATAACTGGCTATGCCTCAAAGCATGAGACATGATTATTCTAACATATATAATTATGAAAGTTATTATAGGCATAGATTAGACAGTTCTTTTAAAGATACAGCTATAATACTAGTCAGCATGACCCTGCATCTTATTTTATGGGGCAAAGTGAAAAATGACCATTAGTTTTCACAATAATAATTTGACTAATTTAAATCTCAACCTCTCACCCTACTCAACAAAGATCTTCTAGTTTTACAATTATAAAGATACCACTGTCTCATCCTGTGGGTCCATCTCTTGCTAAGATCAGAAACATATCCCCTCCTGTCAAAACTAAGTAAGAAAAATGGCCTTTTAAATAGCATTTTTTTAAAAAGCTTTTTTTCTCCCCAGATATGTCCCTTGACAATGTTAAGCTTGATTTGTGAAAAATTTTAAGAGAAAAATCATTTTCCTGTTTAGGAAAACTAGGGATAAAACTTCTAATAAAGGATATAACAGTGTTTCTTGACAAGTTCTCTCTTTGGAAAAAAAATCACAATAGATAATAAAACGTGCTGAATTTCAAACTTATAAATTTAACATTGTGCATTAAACATTTAAAGTTTATTATCCACATAATTGAAGGTGTTCAATTCAGGGCTTCGGTCAAGAGTTTTGAGCTTTGTGGTTCAGCAGCCTTTGTGAATGCCTTATTCTCCCACTTACAGAAGTGCTTCCCCATACTTCCTTCCACAGTTATTTACCCTGATAGGTGGTGCAGCCTCAACTGATCTTGGAGCAGAATGGGGAGTTGGATCTCTTGTCCAAAGTCCCACAATCAGTTAATGGAAAATCTGAAATGTGGCAAGACGTTATGGGTGCTCTCCACTCTGCCACCACCACGCTCCTCAGCTGAAACGATAACAAATTTCAATTATTCTGGAAATGGACTCGCTGATTGGAACCCTGATATACACTTGACTGACACTGACTTTCCTAGTACAGAGAAATGCTGATTACCTAAGTCATAACCAAAAATATTTATGAAATCAAATTTCGTGTTGAAACTTCAGGAAACACATATTTATTTCCAGGATCAGTTAGCTGGAAAGAAAGGTTAGTATGACTGGGGTTGTTTCCTGGTGCTACAAGTTTTCAATCGACTCCATTGGAATAAGAGTGAGAATAAGTGGCTGAATGTTGCATGTGTAAGCCTAGGAGAATGCTAAAGGACTTTGGAACACTGCAATACTCAGGTACCATTTTAGCAGTGACAACATGCTTGTCATATAGTCCTAAGCACTAGTCTCATGGTTATTTACTTGGAGTTCACAATCTGATAAGTCAGGTACAAATGCTCTAATTTTCTGTGCTGAGAAAGTGCTGTGGGAGAATGGTAACTGAATGGATTGTACCTGAGGCAGATTAAGAAAGAGTTCCTGAGGGTGACTTCTAAATTGGGGCTTGACATATGAGGGAGCTGCCTTACAGAGAAAGATGGTTGGAGAGGCCCCTGGAGGCACAGAGCAGAATGAGTGAGCTGTGAAAATGAGGACACCATGCAACACATTCAGGGAATGGGGTAGTTCAGAATTGCCAGAGTGCAGGGAGAAGTCACAAAAGCAGATGAGACAAGAAAGGCTATTTGGGGCCAGGTCCTTCAGGACTATTGCATTTATCCTGTAGTTATTTTTGGGAACCTTCAATGCCTTAAAAAATAGATAACAAGACCACTCTGGTCCTCCATTTAAAGACTAATTGAACACATGTGACCTAGAATCTGTTCTGTCAAAGATGGCCACCACAATAGATCTCCTGCATGTTCTTTCTTCCCATGAGTGGAGTATGTATCCCTTACCCTTGAACCTGGACAGACCTTTCCAACAGCTCAGTAAGTAGCAGAAGTAGTGACTGTAAAATGACACTTTGTTCTCTTGTGACACTTGCTTTTGGAATGCATCTATAAGGAAGCCCAGGCCACGTGGAGAGGCCACATGTCAATGTTCATGCTGCCAGCCAGCATCAACCACTAGACATACAATACGAAAGGAAGGTTTTTCAGATGATTCCAGCTCCAGCCACTACCTGACTGCAACCTGCAACCTGCAACCAGGCCCAGAGAGAGAACCGACCCTCTGAGCCCCCTAGAACTGCAAGATAATGATTGTTGGTTTTTAAGCCATTGGTTTGGATGTGGTTAGTTATGTAGTGATAAACAGGAAACGTGCATTTCTTGGCTCCCTCCCACAACTCGCTAAAAGGACAGTAAATAAATAAAGATATAATTTAAAGGATAAAGAAAATGCCAGAGGCATAAAGTACAGAAATTGTCGACTCATTTTTAGATTATGTAACTGGCAGCTGACTTGGCGGAACAGAAAACTAACAACAAAATAACTGCAGGGAGGGATACTAGTGAAACACAGGGGCCCCTGCCACTTGAGAGGCTCAGAGACTGTAGACACAGGTGTCTGAGAATGCCAGGGTGGGACTAAAGACAGGAGGATAAGTTAGAGTCTCTGTAAGGAGTCATGAGTCCCTCAGATCTCCTAACCCCACCCTATACAGACAATTGGCTTCTGTTCTCAAGACAGGAAGTTTATTCTCTGGAAAAAACAAGAAGTAGAAGAGTAACAGGCACCCAACAGACATACATTCTGTCTGTCTCTGGATTCAGCCTCTAGACATAGGCTCCTGTTTCCTGCCTGCCAAGATCCCTTTCCATGACAGATAAAAATGTATGCTCAATAGAAGGAATCAAAATTCTTAAGAGTTCAACTGTGTTATTATTGGAAGACTACCAATGAATGATGCTCTAATCTCAAGGTGGCTGAAAAGACCCACTATATGAAGGACTTAATGGCCGGGGCTCAGGAGTTTGGATTTTTATGATTGGTCAGAGGTCCCAAAATAACCATGACCAGAACAATGCTTATGAGATGCTGTCTGGCCTGGATAGTTTAAAAACCATTTGTAAATTGCCAACATTTAAAGGCAAGAGATTTCACATGTAGAAATCTGGATTTCTGCTTCTCTTGAGAAATCCAAGCACATATAATCTCTGGGCCACATTGCAGATACTGATGAGGGGCTGCCCCTGTAAGTGGGTAGTAAGCTGCTCAGGGGTCACTACCACCATTTAACATACTAATGGTGTTTATATCAGTTTCCTAACCTTTAGAATACCTGCCAGACTCTCCCTTTCACTGCCCCCCACACCTTAGGCATCTGCGTTTTTACTTCAGTCCTAAGCAATGTATGCAGAACCCTAAAAGAACTTTATTAATAGAAGAGGGCCAGGAGTGGCTGCTTCAGAACACTCAACAGAAGGAAGGGAAGGAAGGATGAGGGAGCAGCTAGTAATGACACTAGTTAGGAAGGTCAGAAAACCATAGCAGCGGGACAGAGATAAGACTATAGTAAGGAAAGGTCTGGGAAGGGCCAAATGTCAAGGAAGAACCAAGAGGCTTTGGTATTGTTTATAGACCCTCAGTCCTGACAATGTACCTAGAGCCTCTCCAAGGCCAGAAGCCATGTCTCCCCAAGGTGAAGGGCAGGATCCAAAGCAAAGCACAGAAGGGAAAGGTGTTTCCAAGGAACCTGTGTCCTCAAGGCATCCCGAACTGTAGTGAAAGACTGGGGGTGCCCAAGTGGGTTAGCTCCTAAGGTGGTGCTGGGCTTGTAAAGAATTACTAAGCCTCAAGATTGAGTTCCTAATTAGGCAACATTTAAAAAAACAAAACAAAAAATCCTTCTGAGTAACCTATATTCTAAAACAGTACAGGTATATTTTTTGAGAAGATATTCTAATTTTCCATCATGCTCAGTTGTATTTGGGCCAAATACAACTTGGAAATAGTACCATTTCAAGGCCCAGAAAGCCCCAGGTCAGAAACTAAAGGGGCATGACTCTCAGTAAAAGCCATTCTGGAGGAGGCTCAGGAACTCACTCTTAGTGTGTTCCTGTACAAACCAATCCACTTATGGGGTTGGTCTTTCTCTTTTCTCTTACTCGGAAGAACAATGGCCATTTATAAAATGTCAAGACTTCTCTTAAGTAGCCTTCTACTGTGACAGAGCTTGACTTTGACAGAATCACAAAAGTGGGCAGAAGAGAAGAAATAAACAGAAACTATTAAATAAATGTTCCACAACTTGCTGGCCATGTGACTTTGGAGAAGTCTATCACAAAAGCAGTACTTTACAAGTAAAAAAGTCTCTGCTTGATAAGTTATTTGAAAAATTCAGCACCATCTATAAATATTATTTAATCGGATTTTCATTGACTCAACATTAATCATTTGCAAATTTAAAATAAAATTGGATGGGAAAAAATACATTTACTCTGTGACAGGTACAAAATTAAATTGCATAATATAGTTGCTGCTTTCAAAAAGCTTAAAGGCAAGTCAATTAATGATTGGTTAAGTGTGTGGGAAAGAAAAAACCTGCCCAAAGGACCAGAGGGCAGAGGGTCTCATCCACAGAGCACTGTGCAAGAAGCCACAAGCCCCAGGGCTCACATCACAGCTCAGGGAAGTCACCAAACCTTGTTTTCACCAAGTTCATCAGCAAAAATGGGATGATATACTCATAAATACTGTTCACCATCCACTGCTGCTGGGAAAAGCATTCAATAAATGCCCACTTCATAACTACTCTGTACTAGTTACTGTGTTAGGAGCTTAGATGGAGAGGGTCAAGGCACATCTCAATACAGGGCTCAGTGTGGGTAGGTACCAAGATGATCCATGAACACACAAGGATGGAGTACTGTTAGATACAGCATCACTCCTGTGGAACCCCCATCCCTATGAATGAATAATCTTCAGGCAAGGTTCAAGAGTTAAACATTTTTCTAACCTGTGTTTCAAAAATAAAACAAAAAGTTTTGTCTTTTTTTTTTTACAGTATTTTTGAAATTAGATCAATGGTTCAGGCGTATAATGTGCATCAGAATTATCTGCGATGCTCAGTAGAAGTGCTGATGCCAGGCTGTATCCAAACCTTACTGCTTCAGAACCAGTGGGGGCTGGGAGTTCTAAGTGCACCCCCCCAGTCAAGAACCCTTTATTTTAGAAGCTGATAAAACAATGCTGAAAGCACTGTTAATATAAATGTGGATACTTTTAATAGACAGTCAAAAAAAAAAAAAAAGAAAGAAAGAAAGCATAGCTAGTATAATACAACTTGAATTTTTTGTGATTATAAAATCCATCAAATGTTACAAAGCCACTTGAGTTCCTTCTAAAAACGACTTCTAGCAAAAACACAATGCAGCAAAAAAATGGCACAATGGCAGTGCTGACCTCATCTGCAGAGGCTTATTAACTACTAATATTACTTGTAATCTGCGTGTGTGTATGTGCATCTCTTTTCAGGGAAAGAAAAGCTGCTCAAGCAGGTCAAGATTATGAACCTTTGCTGCTATTAATATTGAACAACTAATCTTTAGGTGAAAATGTACTAAATACATACTATTATAAACAGGGCAGACTGATGCAGGATTAATTTAAGCATAAACCTTAACATCAAAAGGACTAGATCAAAGCCCTGGCTTCACTTACTACACCAAAAGGATTGGACAGGTCACATAACTTATCTGAGCCTCAGTTCCTGCACCTCAATAAAATGGAAATGACAGTTCACAGAGACACTGAACACTAAATTGAGAGAAGAAAATGGCAAGCCATCATAGAAATTTAATTATTGCTATTTATTTCAAAATCTAGTATAATTGTAATGTGTTTGCAAAAAGAACCCCAAAACACACTGATGTGTGAATTTTTACACTATTATCTAGAAGCAACATTTAACATTAAAAACTTAATTTAGGGGGGAAATCCACAACTGCAAAACTGTCCATGTACTATCAAAATACTATTGCGTTAGGCACATCACTTGATCTTTCTGGTTCTCAACTACCTCCCCTGTAAAATCTTCCTGCCAGAAGAGAATTTGACCATCTTTTGAGGTCCCTTCCAGCTTCAGGGTGTGTGGTTCAATGTGACATTACAAAATTTAACTCTTTTCCCCACTTACTTCCTTGCTAGGTGAGAACAAGGAAGAAGTGGGAAATTAGTGTGTTTAACACATTTCCCATTTACCCTGAGAATACTTTCCAGTGGTGCTTGCAGCTGCAGCGTTTACCGCAAGATAACTTGTGGATTACAGTCCTAGTTCACCCCCAGTTCACCATGAAATATCTCGCTTTATTATTTTTGCATCATTCTAGTGTAGGAGTGTTCAACCTTTTGGCTTCCCTGGGCCACACTGAAAGAAGTATTGTCTTGGGCCACACATTAAATACACTAACACTAAAGATAGCTGACGAGCTAAACACATGGTCACCAAAAAACCTCATGTTTTAAGAAAGTTTAGGAATTTGGATTGGGCTGCATTCAAAGCTATCCTGGGCCACGAGTTGAACAAGCTTGTTCCCATATACTGATAGTCTTTGGAAACAAATGACATCATGCTCTCTATAGCATTCTGTTTTTAGTAGTGGTATTTCTATTTACAAAATACAGTAATTATCAATCGCTGCAAATGTCAAATCCTAAAACTTAGCATTCCTACGCATGAAAAAAATTATTAAATACTAATTATCATATACACTTCTGCTACATTAGGATTAAAGACAAGTTCTGTTTAGAAATAACTCTAAGAACAGTTTTTATATTTTATTTTCACATTGAAAAACCAGGCAGATTTGCTTCAACCTCAAAGAGCACATTTATGTAAAATTAAATGAACACGGCAGCGAGGTGTACTTCTTTGTCTAAACAGGAAATGGGTTAAAGTATTTCCTGTTAAATAGAAATACAATCATCCCTTGGTACTCAACTGCTTTGAAACTCATTGAATTTGGTACTTGACACATTTTGCCATGAAAATTTTGTCTTGATGCTCATCATTTGTTTGGTACTCATCACGCTCCCTGGACCCAAATAATGACGAGTACCAAGGTACCACTGTATTAATAAGATTACGAACAAAATACTCAAAGTTTGGGTCACCCTGACAAAAGCCCAAATGGCTACTGTTTAAAAGATTAACCTAACTATCCATTTTGAAATCAATACTCACTCATAATAGACAAGAAAAGTGCAGGAAAACACAATCCATTAGCAGAAAATCTTTGGCCTACAAAGCATGATGATCAAGAAGACTAGAGCCTAAACACTTCAGGGCATCTAGGAGAAATAAGAGGTGTGATTTAAAAAAAAAAAAAAAAAAAAAAAGGTGGGGAGGTCCCTGGTGGTGTAGTGGCTTAAGGTTTTGGTGCTGTCAATGCTGCGGCCTGGGTTTGCTTCCCAGCCAGGGAGCTACCCACATTAAAAAAAAAAAAAAAAAAAAAAAAGTGAATGTTTAAATTAAAAAAAAAAAAACTTAATACAGTAAAAGACCCATTGCCATTAATCCCCCTAATATATTCCCTCTTGCTTCCGACACACTAATCCCATTGTTCTTGCCATCACTGAAGCAGTTCTGAAAGTCCTCTTCTTCATGCCTTTAGTTGCACTGTTGTGGCTGCCTTGATGTTCTGAATCAGTTCAAAACGTTAATTTTTCATGGTCATTTTGACTTTAGGGAAGAGCAAGAAGTCACATGGTGCCAGATCTGGCGAATAAAGTGGATGAAGACTACCATAATTTTTTTGACAGAAATTCTGTACCAGAAGCCACGTGTGACATAGTTATCATGGAGGATGAAACCATTTGCCCATTTCTCAGGCTGCTTTCTAAGGAGCGTTTCTTAAACACTCTAATAAGCCCTAATATTCTCTAATATTCAGAGTTCACTGTAGTATTCCTGAGTACAATTCTACCAAGGTCACACAATTCTACCAAGGTCAAAAAACACAACATCACCTTGATGTTGGAGCCTGATTGACACATTTTTTTCCCATGAGGAGATCTGGGTGACTTCCACTGAGAACACTGAACCTTGGTCTCAAGATTATAACCAAAGACCCAAGTTTCATCTCCCATGATGACAGTTCTTAAAAAACTGGAATCTAAAGTGGCACAGTCACGCAACTCCAATGAAAATGACAAACACTGTTGCTTTCGTCAAACAGCGAATACGTGTGGAACAAATTTCCCACTCACCTCATGTTCAAATCTGTTGTTAAAATGCTTTAAAATGAACCATAAGACATGTTTAGTTCCTCAGACATTTCCCTAATAGTCAATCACCTGTTCAAATCATTTCACTTATTTCAAGACTCTTGATGTTGAAGGATCTCTAGATTCACAACCATTAGGAAATCCCTTGAACCCCTTGTAAACCACCTTCATGGTCACATCACCATAAATTCGTTTTAACATTTCATGTGTTTCTTTAGCATTTTTTTTGTAGTTTGAAACAAAACTTCATGTTAAAGGGTTGTTTGTGATCCATGATTTACAGCACACTTTAAAACCCACCTCTCAACCGTGGCTCACAACTGACTGCAAGGAAACAAATAGAAAATTGTCACACAGTGTTACTAAGATTCGACGCGCCCCTTCCCCCATTGAAAACCCCTGCCCTTTTCCGTTGGATGGCACTCAGCAGCAGCATTCAACCTATTTTTTCATCACACCTCATAAGTGGTCTGCTTCTTCCAAAGCAAATCAAAACCATACCTTAAAAGAAATACCTAAGGAAAACCTACAATCTAAGATGCAATAAGATCAATAAAGGCAATTTCCTTTATATAGTTAAGCAATTTTGCAAAGAGTTCCTTTATTCTCTATCACTATATACTAGTTCGAAATCGCGATGGGGAGAGACATGAATTTAAGATTTCGGTATGTCCACTAAAAGACCATAAAAAGTTTTGGAGGATTTCCACACTTTACCTGATAGTGCCAGAAGATGGCGAATCCTTGGACCTTTTAAACCCAAAGAACCATCTGTACCAAGAAGGGCCCAAACAATTCAATACCTACCCAATAAACCACCCGCTTCCGACCTAAAGGCGCTCTGCTGTGACCGCAAACAGAGGTTTCAGTTCGGCAGGAGGCCGGCAGAGGACACAGTACCCACCTAGCCTAGTGGAGTTTGCAGTCCCCCGTGAGGGACAGGCTTGCTTCCGAATAACGGTGCCTGCGTCCTACGTTTTTAAAACGACCAATCCACCCTTTATTACGAGAATAGTGGCGGCCACGCCATTTAAATTCCATTTTTATACGGTAGCCGTGCCGGCCGAGTTGGTGCCGAGGCCCTCCTGCAGACAGCGAAGACCTCAGTGCCAGTCCGCGGGCCTGTGGGTCGCGAGGGGCCGGATGGAGCAGCGCCGGCCGCGGCGTTCCGGTGCGCGCGCACGGCTCAACCAATCGCGTGCTCGCCCGCCCCCCGCGGCCGCAGCGAGGCTGGCGCTGGGAAGAGGAAGAAGAACATTCGCCCTCCTCCTACCAGCGCGCGGGCGGCGGCGGCAGCGGCACCGGGGTCACGAACTCTGACCTTTCACTGACAAAAACAATAACAAACCCCCCGTTCCCCGCGACCCCAGCGGTGCCCCCAGGCCCGCCCTCGCTCCCACCTCGGCGTCTCGTCTCTGGCCCGCTGCCCCGCGAGCCTGCGGCCCCGGGGCTCCCGCCATCCGCCAACGCCGGGAGCCCGGCCTCCCTTCGCCCTGCCCTCCGCGCCGGGGGCCGCCCGCCGCAGACACGGGACCTGCTTTGAGGCCGCTTTGGCGCCAAATCCTGAGGTAAAATTGAAAAAGGGTCAGGGCGGGCTAGGGCCCGCGGCGGAGGGGGCGGGCCTACCTCGCGGACATGGAGGCGCCTTGGCGGCTGCTGAACCCGACCCTTTTACCTTTGCCACGGGGAGGCGGCGGCGGCGGCGCCGGCCGCTTTGCATAGTGGGCCGGGCCGCTCCCCTCCCCTCCCCGCCCGTGCCGGGCGAAGCGAGCGGGCTCCCCCTAACCGGCCCGGCCGGCGTGAGGGTGGGGGCAGAGGGGGAATGGCTGCGGCCCCGCCTCACAGTTGGCCCTTCGCCAGCGCCGCCATTTTGTTCTCAACGGAGACGGTTCTGGCTGAGCTGGGCGCCCCTCCGCCTCCTCCTCCCTGGAGTCCCTCCTTCCCTCGTTCTTCAGCTCCTCGGCCCTTCCTTCCCTGTGTGTCGTTGGCTGCCGCACGGCCCTACGGCCGTTTTTGTTTTGTTTTGTTTTTTTTTTTTGAAGGGGAGGGTGGAGGAAAAGGAGGAAGACGGGTACGGGGAGCGACTCGTGAGCGACGGCTGGGCCTACGAATTGGTACCCAGCAGGGGCCTGCAGCTCCGCCCCCCGAAATTCTGCTGATTGGCTCGGGCAGGAGAGGGCGGTCCCCGCGGGGCGCGGGAGTCCTGGTGGGATGGGATCAGAGACCTGGGCGCGGCGTGGGGCCCGGGCGCTGAGGGCGGAGCGCGCGGTGGCGCGGCCAGGGTGAGGGTCTGGGGCGCTGAGAGGCGCAGAGCGGGTTTCTTTGACCTGGAATGCGTGCAGAATGAGTACTGTAGAACAATAGTAATAAAGGTGACTAAGCACCTTGAGTCCTCAGGGCTGATTCGTGGGAAGGGCTTTTGGAAGCAACACCTTCCAGGGCTCCTGTCCGTATTTCCGGCGCGGCGGGCGAATCCTATTTCCGAGGCTCTGTTTCAGAGATTGTAAATTGGGGAGAATGGGTGTTCTTGCCAGACGGACCTCCCTTCCCAGGATCGTTTGAGGGGCTTTACTCAGAAAATGGAGTCCAGACTACTTTATGAACCTCCAAGTAATGTAAAAATAGTGTTGTTGAAAATCTGGTGTCCAGCCACCAGGAATGGAAAACTTAATTAAGGGTATTGAAAGCTTGAGAGAACACGGGTGAATCTGAGATAATTCTCTTCTCATTCGTTGATTAAATGTTCATTTTCTTTGGGTCACTGGGGATACATCCAGAGGACCAGCTAGAGAAGGCCCTGTCTTCCTAGAATTGGCCGTGGGGTGAATGGACAGTTAAAGAGATGACTTCAGAGAGTGATAAATTCCGGAATAGAAATGAAAAGAAACTGGATGATTTATTGGAGAAAGACTGAGACTAATTTAGATTGGTGGTGAGGGGGAAGGGCTTTAAGGAGGTGATGTTTGAACGGAGGAACCCAAGGAAGGAATAGTCTTCCATAGAAGGAACCACAGTGTGAAGACCCAGAAGAGAAAGCAAAGCGTTCGGTGTGAATGAGAGCAGGCCAGTTGTGGCTGGAGAGTGAGTAGTTCGAACTAGTTCATTGTCCTTTGCATTATCCCACTCTACCTCCAGGCTAAAGTCTGAAATATGACAAAGGTAATGTAGAAGAAGTCTTCAACTTAATAATAAAAAAGAGAATCAAGGAAAATACAGCCATCAAAGAATTGGTGACTTGAGGAGAAAGTCTCAGAAAATCACTTTACTTCCAGATTAAAATTCTTTATCAGCCCCCTTATAGCCATCTTCAATTTATCGAATATTTGCTGAGCCCCACTAATATCCCAGGCATTAGGGGCTAGACGGGGACTACAGAGATGACTAAGACACTGATCAATGTCCTCAAGTTTATGTGATGTGTTTCTGTACCATAAGTTCTGTCCCCCTCCTTCCCACACACACAAAGTATTTTAGGCAGAAGCTAATTAGTTTTGGTTAACAGTGCCAACACTTACTAGCTGTGTGACTTTGGGTAAGTTACTTAATTTTTTTGAGCCTTAGTGTCCTCATCTGGACAATAATAGAACCTTCCTTCTAGAATTGGAAGATTAAATGAGTAAATGTAAATAAAAAGTTAGAATAGTACCTGGTACTTAGTAAATACTCATAATTGGCATTACTGTTATCTTTATGAAGCACTAGTTGCCTGGTAAAGACATTGGATAGTTAAATGATATAAACAGTGAAGTTTCTAGGCAGTGTGGTATAAGGGCAAAATACTGGATTAGAATACTGGGGTTCTAATTTTGGCTATTCTGCTTTAGACTAGTCACTCTGGCATCCAGACCAAAAGTTTACTTGGAAAACAGTAATGGAACTACTAGTACCAACAAAAGCATGAGGTACTTTACAATTCACAAACTTTCATAGTCATTACAATATTCAAGTCCCACCAGAACCAATGAATAGTAGAGGACCTTTTACTGTTATTTTAAAACCTTTCTAAGACTTTTCATCATTTTCTTAACCTTGTATCCCTAGCTTCCTGTGCTCTAAACATGCTGGCTTACCTTGATCCCAGGCCCTTTCACTTGCTGTTTGCTCAAGCTAAAATCTTCAGCTGCTTGCCCCCACCCCCACTCCCCAGTCCTGCAGATCTCAGCTCAAGCATCACTTCTTCAGGGAGGACCTCTCTGATACCCACTGCCAGTATAGATCAAATTCTTTTTTTCTGTTATAACCTTTATCTCATTCTGTAATCACATTCCATTATACGATTGTTTGATACCTGTTCTTGAAGCATTATAAGAGCAGTAATTATTTCACTCATGATTTCCAGCTCTTAGCAGGGTGTCTGACTCTTTATTTGTTGAGTGACTTAATTGATAATTTATGATTTCACTGAAAACTAAGTTGCTGCTAATTAATGGTGCCTTTTTATGTGGGTGTGTTTGCAAATTGAGATAGCAGTGCTAGCAATAAAATGTCTGTTATGGTATTTGGATAAAATTAGGAAGTGGTCCTTTACAGAACCCTAGTATATTTGTTTAGATAATGAAATATCAAGACAGTAGATATTTTTAAAGTAATGTAATTATAGCCACATAATACATAAATATGGATGATATGAATCAGTTGATTGTGAAGGGAAAAGCATGCTCATCCATTCCTGTCAATGAAGATAGAGTTTTCTTGTCCCAGGACTTGTTTATTGTTATTTAAGACCCTGGCTGCTAAGCCTGCCCTTGCGAATAGTGTACTGGAGGTGTCCTGGAAACTTGAGTGGGAATTCCGGTGTTCCCAGTTGGAGCCCAGCTTTCACTGCAGTGGAGTCTATAGCTTTATCTACTTGACTAAAGAAACCCTGGTTGCAAAGTTTGTTCAGCTGTACACTTTTTGTAAGCATAGAAGAGTTGATTCAAAGTCACCATTGTGTTCTACTTCTTTGTTGTAAAAAGAGTGATACTGATCTACTTGTATGTGAAAAAATTTTGTTATAAGAACTACCACCACATAAGACCAAGCAATAATAGATTTACTTCCATTATTTTGTGATCTGTATTATAATTTTTATATACTGTGCCCTGTTATCATTGTATGTTATACAAGGAAAACTCACTAGTTCAAATTAAGTTTAAGACACTGCCTTCATCCCTAACCTTTGTTTCCTCCACTTTTCTGACTGGCTTCCCATGTACAGTCTCTCCTTTTCTGTCATCTCCACACTGCTGCCCAAAGGATGTTTTTGAAGATCCAGATGTGATTGCTTCATTTCTCTTGTCAAACCTCTCAATTGTCCACAGTGTCAACCTCTCACCTCCCCTGACCTCTTCAATAATTCCCTCACCAGATTGCCTGCTGTTTCTCAAATATGCCCTTCTCCTTCGTACCTGTCAATTTGTGTGAGCTGTCCTCTCTGCTTAGAACTCTTTCCCTATCCACTTTCTTGGCTTGCTGAATTTCCACTCTTCCATCAAGACACAGTTTAAATAACTCATCTCCTATAAAAATGTCATTGGTTCCCACAGGCAGAGGGGAGTGCTTCTTCCTTTAGATACTCATTGTAACATTTACATTGTGTAGCTAAAGTTCTTCAAAGATGAGAACTTTCTCCTCCTCCTCTTCTTTTCTCCTCCTTGTTCTTGTCATTAATTCTCCACAGTTCATTGACTCTTTCACAGCAGTTGCTTAAAAAGGATTGGTGGTGGTTGGGCTTAATTAGTTTAAAACTATAATACCATAAGAAAATACTACGTAGCAGTATTTTTAGGGGGGTGGGTTACTTAAGATACTTGGTCTTATAGCTCTTTTGGCAACTAATCAAGTTCTTTTCTGGGAACATTATTGTGTGGAGGATAATATTCAAAGGTTAGGGAACTGAGTATGTCCACCATCGACCTTTGAAGACCTCAGGTTTCTCTGCCTGGAGCTACTTTATTGTTCTGTCCACAGTGCTTATTAATACACTGGTGTATAGTAACCACTCAAGTGTTACTATCGGTATTATGTTTAACTCCACTGGCCAGGAAGGTTGTTTTTAAGTGATTTGTCTATTTGTAGCATCAAAACAAATAGGAAGTTCTTTTTTTTAGACTTCAAATGCAAAATTATGCTGTGCTGGTGACTGTGGTTTTTCAAACTACATGTGGACACAACACACTGTTCCTTGGAGCTTCTTATTCTAGAGGGAAACCCAGTACCATTTCCAGAGTGCTCTACCTTTCCTTCCTATGTGATCTTTCTGTCTCTAGGACCACCTGTAGCTGCGGTAGTAGTAAGAGAAGCTCTTCGGTCAGTCTTACCTCCTCACATTTTTTCCCCCTTATGCACTTGAGTTACAAATGTTTTCCGTCACTTCACGACATCCCCTGAGAATTATGTTCTATTTCTTACATCATGATAACCTGGAAAAAGAAGCCTCTGTCTTTCTTATTTATATATGAGGATAGGCTATGGTTTGAAAGACTTAACGTATTTTCAAAAGTGATGAAATGGAAAATATTTTTTGAAATGACCCTCCCACTTACCCGCTTTCACTGAATTTAAATCTTTATTGAAAGCTCTTGCTTCCATAATTTCAGTTTCTCTCATACTCTTAATCTCATTCTTTGTCTCTGCTTATTTTTCAGAAGGTGTACATCCTCCTTATTCATTTTTAAGCACTTCCAAAGCTGCTGTTGCTGATGCATGCAGCTGCTTTGGAGACAGAAAACCAACAATGAGATCAAGAATTGTAAAAATTGAAGTGTATAAAGAAAGGTTGTTGCTTCAGGTTTTGAGTGTTTTGAGATGGTCCAGGAAGTTGGTGTGTGAAAAAGAGCAAGATGGGGGGCATTTGCCCTAACAGAAAGCAAGATTTATTATAAAGCTACAGTAATAAGATCATGGTGGTGACATGGAGAAAGGTAAGTAGAACAGTACTGGAATAAAATAGAGAACCCAGAATTATATCCACACATGAGATATGGCAGAGGTGGCATTGCAGATTAGTGGGGAAAAGGGTAGATTGTTCAAAAAGTGGTGCTGGAAAATTGATTATCCATATGGGAAGAAAATTAATTGGATTCTTACTCCTCAGTTAAACTGAAGAATCAGTTTGCAGATAGATTGAGGACTTAAATGTGAGGGATAAAACTCTTAAACATTTATAAGCAAATACATAAAATTATACTCATGACCCTAGGGTGCAACAGAATTTTCAGAAATAAAACATAAAAGTACAAACTAAAGAAAATATTAACAAATTCATCCTTTTTAAATTTAAGAACTTCTGTTATTCAAAAGAGACCATAAAGACAGTAAACATATGTGCTACAGAGTAGAAGATACTTATAATTTATATACTCATCAGAGAATTAATATCCCAAATATTTAGGTTTTCTAAGCTAAACAGGTTAACTGCCAGTTCTCAGTGACTTAATACCTATAATCTCTATCTTAGAACTCCCCCAAGCCCTATCTGAGGTTAATTGGTCCTGCAAATTTTGTGTTAAAGTGAGTCATTACGGCTAGTTTCCTAAGCTATTAAGTCACCTCTATCAGGCAGGCAGTAATCTATAAAATCCACTTCAACTCAAAACTTAAGGGTCAAGCTACCACTTTCAGGGAAACTCAATAGAAAGATAATGCCTTTCTAGCAGTCTTATTTGTATACTATCCAATAATAATATTTCCCTAATTCTGTGATACTCACATCATATATTTCTTGCATCAAACTGCAGTTAATAACAACAGAAATGCTGATAACACCTGAAAGTGATAAAATGGCACTGCATATTTGGATTTTATCTCTTAATAGATAATACCTATTGTCTATTTCATTTTATTTCTCAGAGAGCTCTTATTTACTGTTTTGAGGAGAATAAAATGGAACTCCACTTTTCACATACAGTAATTGTGTTTTTAACAACAGTTGATTGACACTTTTGGTACATGTGAAGGGATGCTTTTTCCTCTGTTTCTATTAGTTGAAATGAGACTATAGGGGAAAAGACCAGGGTGCTTGCTTTTTCTTCTGGAAGCAAAGAAAGTAAACAAATAAAAGTTTTATTAACTACTTAGTAAAAGAATAAATAACCAGAAACACTACCTCTACAGTTTCAGACCTTGTCCTGGTATGTGAACATGAATCACTGGCACTAAGGACTTGGTATCATTGTAGCAGTTGATACAGTACTTGTTTTTCTAGGATTTTGACTCCTTGAAGGCAGGGGCCAGTTATTTCACATTTGGCAACTATGGTTTCCTGCTCCCATTTCTCTCTCATTATCATTTTGATACTAAATGTGAAGGGGAATTATGATCATAGAAGGGACTGTCTAATAGTGAATAGAATAATATACCAAGTTACCAAAGAGTGAAAGAGCCTATAAGTATAATACTTTAGGTAAGAACTACAGGAAAACATTTTGTAAAATTACATTGCAAAATAGTCCAGTTTGTGATTGAAGAAGGGCCAGGCAAATGATCTGTGTATGCATTTGTATATATTACACACTTGGTAGTAATATAATTTTTATATATTAATGCTGGAAATAAATTATACTAGAGCTTTGTTCTATTAATTATGGGACCTGTGCAATGAATAATAAAGTCTTTCTGATTTATCCAGGAATTAGGTACAAAGTGGAATTCCTTTATCCTGAATTGTTTGTAATAGAGTTAATGGAATGAGTTTAGGGACTACAAGTTCCTACAGTTAATCTTGCAAACTTGCCACTTGCACATATGTTGGCAGTACTCAGGCATAGTGACAGCTTTGATGGCCATTTCAGAAAAAGAGTTCCAAAATTGCTTTGAAGGGTAGACTAGGTTCTGGCATCAGTGCATAGCTTCCCAAGGGGAGAGTACTCTGAAGGTGACTGTAGTGATATTCAGCCATGAGGTATGTAGCACTTTTTCTAGGATGAGTTCATGAAATTAATTGTCCGACCTTATATTCAGGGGAGCTATGTTCTGTGACCTGGAGAAACCAGGGAGGTCTCTCATCAACAGTGCTAGCACCCAAGTGATCCTGACCTAGGAGATTAGCATAGTTTCTACTCTTTAGATAATCTTCCTCAATTCTTATAAATGATGGCACTATTTTCTATTAATTCAGAAAGCTGAATTATCTGGTTTCATAATTTAATGAGGACTTAAAAATATAAGTTGATAAATTTAGGGATGCCATGTTCTTAGTCTATTTTAGTAATGTAATCTCCTTTCTTTCTTCCTTAGTGATAGTATTTGTCTTTTAACCTATAAGTAAGGTATTGTTAGCACTTGGGCAGGGTTTTGCTTCTCGCATTGCCACTAGTAACAGAAGTGTAGTTGATGATAGCAATCTAGTACTATGTATCTGAAGTTGATCTCACACCTTTCTCACATAACCACCTTCTTATTCAGCATACTGTGATGGAGAGCTATCCAAAAGAGTGTGATTCCCACCTCCCTGAGTGGTGAATCAAGGTGTTACAAGCCAAGAGACCTGATAATTAAAGTTCCAAATTCATCTTTGTCTGTATTTACCAGAGGAAGTCTTGTTTCCAAATTGAAATGTTTCTACTAATTAATTTTTGTACCTGTAATTGAAGAAGCTGATGCAGCATATCCAGATAATGCTTCACTTACTAGCTCTATCTTCTATAGAGGGGAAAATCTGCACAGACAGTACTAAAGATGAATTTTAATTGCTGATATTTTTCAAGTAGCCTGATTTCTCCCCACCTGATAGAAGTTGCTGCATCTTTCCAAACAGGTTCTCTAATGATCTTGCTTCACCATGGCTACAAATATGGAGGGGCTGGTTCAGCACAGAGTGGGGACCCAGCAGGTGGCTGAGGTGAGTGATGGGCTAGCGCAATAGCTGGCACCCTTGCTTTTGAAGGGAAAAATACACCAGTATGCTCTGTTTGAAAACAGTCCCAATGAAGTCAGCATGTAATCTTATTCCAAAGCAGGATGCTGCCATGGAAGAAAAAAATTGAAAATGACAAGAACATTTACTCCTACCATTCCTTTGCAAGAGTAGGGTGGCCTAGCTGCATACAATAAGATAACTAAAAAATTTCACCTTAAACCAAAAACTAAAAGAATCTGATGTTTATCAAACATAGGAGTATAGTTTTAACTCCAAATTTCTGTCTTAATTTACTCCACATTTGATACTTTGTTAATACTGTGGTATGGTGGAGAACCCAATTCTGTGCAATCTGCAGTCATTATTGACCATCTAACATATACTAATGATTTTGCAAAGCCCTGAGAAATGAGAAGGTAAATGAGCCATTGTTCCTTCTTTTAGCATTCTCAGAGCCTGGTTAAGGAGTAATTATAAAACAGGGTGAGAAGTACAGCTGTGTGAGGAAGATGATCCTGGACATGGGTCTTGAATGACAAGTAAGCATCTGTCAGACAGACCCAAGGAAATCGAGTGGGGAACTTTGTGGCAAATGCTGAGGAGGGCATTCTTAGTCAGAAACCTTTGTAAAGACAGGACAGAAGCATGAAATAGTTTGCTATGTTCAGGCAACTTGAGGTATAAAGGGAGGAAAGTAGGGCCAGATCTTTTCACTCTGTACCAGGTCCTATGCAGGGTCTTGAGTCCTCATAACAACCTTTTGAGGTTGATATGATCATTATTTCCATTTCATAAGAGAGGAAACCAAGGCTCAAAGACAAGTAATTGACCAAGGGCATACTGCAATCAGAAGCCATTAGAGGGATTCAGATTTGTATTTTTGAACAAGTACTGTTATTTCTAGAGTGAAGATGCAAATTTACCAAAGAATGGGCATTTAAAGAAAGGATTTTTAAAAATAAAAACTAAGTACATACATATCAGTTTAAGCCAATAAAGGTAGTGAGCAGATGTTTGCGATTTTAGATCAACCATTAACTTTAAGGCAACGGTATAACTAATCATTCCTTCCTCCCCCCAGTAAATAATGATTAATATTAACTGAAGATGAAAGCAGAGGTTTCACATATTTTTAAATACTATATTTTTAGTGGCTAGGCTTCGAGGCTTTCAACGCTGTGGCCCGGGTTCAATTCCCAGCCAGGGAACCATCCCCTACCACCTCCCAAAAATGCTGTGGTTATGTTACTTCAGTTTTTGATAGGAATCCTTCAAAAGTCATTGGGCGTTTTTTTTCCCAAAAAATATTTAGGGTTATTTTACATTTAATACAGTTTCCAGTTGAGGCTGATTCGGAAAATATATGGATTCACTCCCCTAAAGAAGTCATTAATTCTTTAGAGGAGGAGTTGAATCTAGTAATCTTTAGTGCTAACATATGTAACTTATGAGTTAATATATTTTGTGTATGCATTCAGAAAATATTCTAGCTAAAATTTTCTGTCAGGTACTTTATTTCCTTCAGGAAATGGAATTTTATATAGTATTTAACTTAGTGCAGCTATTGTTTCCCATGGCAAAAGGTGCAGTTTTAGGAGATTTCCAAAATAATAGAAGACATTAATTTGGAGTGTAAAAGCAATCTTCCTATTTAAAATAGTCCCTAGATTTCCTTGCTATTTTAAGAGATATGTGTATGTGTTCTTTGAAATTTTGAGCTTAATAATTTTGAGCTACATAGTATAGTAACTACAGTCATGCACCATGTGATGGAGATACATTCTGAGAAATGCGTTATTAGGTGATTTTTGTCATGCAAACACCATAGAGTGTACTTAACTAAATGGTATAAGCCTACTATATGCACTTTTAGGCTATATAGTATATAGTCTATTGCTCCTAGACTATAACCCTGTATGGCATGTTACTATACAGAACAACACAAAATTAAATCAAACACAATGGGAAATGTTACAACCAAGAGTTATGGTGAACATGAGATGTACGAGGGCTATTCAGAAAAAAAACTAGCCATCGTCAGTATGATGAAGAATGGTTACATGGCTGGATACTTTCCGGACAGCCCTTACATGAGGCTGCTACTGGCATAACCCAGCATACTGTTTTACAGCAAACTTTTTTTATAAGTAGAATGAGTACGCTCTAAAATAATAATAAAAAGTTTAGTATGATAAATGATGTAGTAACTTATTGTCAAGTATTATGTACTGTACATATTGTACAGTACATTTATACAACTGGCAGTGCAGTTGGTTTGTTTACACCAGCATCACCACACACACACACATAAGTAATGCATAATGCTACAGTATCACTAGGCAATAGGAACTTTTCAGCTCCATTATAATTATTTGGGACTACTGGCATGTATATGGTCCATCGTTGATTAAAATGTTGTAATGTCACTGTAGAATTGTATGCCTGAAACCTATGTAATCCTTGCTAACAGATGTCACCCCAATAAGTCTAACAATAAAAATGAATTAAAAAAAAAATGTTGTAATGTGGTGTATGAGTGTATATATTACATTAGATCTGCTAAACAAATAAGAGACCCTGTAGTTCATCATTTCAGTGCTAAATGGTAATTGGGAGTAAAGTATCTAAATTGAGGGGTTATTAACAGTTTTGAGTAGCTGTTTATTCAATTAGAAGACAATGAAAGGGCATACCCCTTACCTGCCTGTCAGCCAGAGAGGGCACACAGGTGAATAATAGGACCAGGTATCTGCTCGCCAAGAGCTCTCTGTCACAGGGGTAAAACATGAGACAGGTCACACTAGAAGGGTAGCTCTCTATAGTGGAAAGGAGGCTTTATAGGGATCAGACAGATTGGGGGTTAAATCTAGACCCTGTCATTTGCCTTGGGCCTTAGTTTTTCCATCTAGAAAATGGAAGTAATAATAATACCTATCTCATAGGATTGTTGTGAGAAATCATTGAAATAATAGCATAAAGAGCTTTAGTAGGTGCTATGATTTTGCTCCATAAATGAAATACAGCTACATTGTCAGTTATGTAAATCATTTTCTGTCCATTCCCCAGATCAACCTTTTTCTGTATAGACCAGATAAATCACAAATACCAAGGTAAACTACAAAAGTAGGGTAATACAGAGTACCAACTTAATGTCCTATAACATGTTCAAATTTAGTCAGTTATTCAGGGAGACAGTGTAATATAGTGGTCAAGAGTATAGTCTGAAGCCAAATTGACTGGATTTAAATTCTGGCCTTGCCACTTATAAACTCTGTGACCTCTCTTTTTTGAAATTGTTTATGAAGAATTAGTAGTAATTCTTTTTTAAATGTGTGGTAGAATTCAATGAAATCATCTGGGCTTGGATTTTTTTCTTTGTGATAGTTTTTTGGTTATTAATTACCTTCACTTGTATTAATAGATATATTCATATTGTCTGTTTCTTCTTGAGTCAGTTTCAGTAGTTTGTGTCTTTGAAAATTTGTTCATTTCATCTAACTTATCTAATTTGTTGGTATATAGTTGTTCCCAGTATTTATTTTATAGTCCTTTTTATTTCTGTACAGGCAGTTGCAATTTCTGATTCATTTCTGATTCTGGTAATTTGAATCTTTTTCTTGGTCAGTCTCTAGCCAAAGGTTTGCCAATTTGATCTTTTCAAAGAACCACCTTTCAGTTTTCATTGATTTTGTTTTTCTATTTTTTTAATTCTCTGGTTCATTAATTTTCATTCCAAACAAAACCACAATGAGATAGCATTTCATATCCATTAGAATGGCTAAAAATAAAAAGTCAGATAACAAGTGTTGGTGAGGAAGTAGAGAAATTGGAAACCTACATTGCTGGTGGGATATAAAATGGTGCAGCAACCTCGGAAAACAGTCTGGCAGTTCCTCCAGAAGTTAAACATGGAGTTACCATTTGACTCAACAATTCCATTCCTACGTATATAACCAAAAGAAATGAAAACGTGTCCACACAAAAACTTGTGCACAAATATTTAAAGCAGCATTATTTAGCCAGAAGGTAGAAACTACCAAATGTCCGTCAACTGACAAATGGATAACAAAAGGTGGTATATCCATACAATGGAATATTATTCAGCCATAAAAAGGATTGGTATTTAACACATGCTGTAGCATGGATGAACCTTGACAACATTACATACTAAGTGAAAGAAACCAGTCATAAAAGACCGCATATTACTCCATTCATATAAAATGTCCAGAACAGAGAAGTCTATGGAGATAGAAAGTAGATTAGTCATTTCTTGGGGCTGGATATTGGGAGTGATACCTAAGAGTACAGGGTTTCTTTTTGAAGTGATGAAATATTCTAAAATTGACTGGTAATGGTTGCACATATGTGTAAATATACTAGAAACCATTGAATTACATACTTTAATAGATTGTATGATAGGTGAATTATATCTCAATAAAACTGTTCTTTAAAAACAGTAATAAGAGCAATTAGATGCCACTTTCAAAATTAGGAGGTATATTCCAAAATCAAGAAACAAAAAGAAATAAAAAAACTAAAAGAGTTTGTGACAACTTCCACTTTTTAATTAGAATTACTTTAATATACTTTCAAAAACAGTAAAGCATGTACAATAAAACTATGCATTAAAAAGCAATAGTAGGGAGGTTCCCTGGTGGTATAGTGGCTAGGCTTTGGGGCTCTCACCACCGTGGCCTGGGTTCACTTCCTGGTCAATGAACCAATGCCCCCTCCCCCCAAAATACAATAGTATATACAGTTTGATTGCAATTTTGTAAGGTATTTATATCTAATGCTTATAGCTATATGCCATGTACTATATAATAGTATGTGCCAGGTATGCTAAGCTTGCTCATCATCTTGTTTAATATTTCCATTAACACTATAAGGAAAGCATTATTCTCCACTTTAAAAAGAAATTATCTGTTAAATTTGTTAGGGTGACATCGGTTAGCAAAATTCCCCACTTTAAATAAGAGAAAACTGAAAGGTAGAGACTTACTTCTAGGTTTCAAACCCATATCCGAATGACTTCAGAACCCAGGCTTTTAACCACTACACAATAGGTCTGGATTATGGACAATTGTCTTTATACTTTTATTTTCCAAATTTTAATTGTAACACTTGTCAATAACACTCTTATTTAAACAAATTAAACAAAACTATTGATTTTTTTCCATAGTGGAGTATCAGAAGCATGTCTAAATCCAGGCTTCTGCTATATCTATGTGTTATGGAATTGGCTGTGAAATTTGATAAAGAACAACATGGCTAATTTGTCCTAAAAAGGCATAGTTGACAGTTGAGAATTTGTAACCAAAGCAGTGTGAGATTGATCATATCTAATAGTAGCATTAGTTTTACTTTTCATACATGAAATAAATGAATTTTCCTTAAGGACTTCATATTTATTAAACATTTACGATTTCTCTAACTGGAAATTTAAAGGACACACCACACACAGATACATACAAGGGCTGTCCAGGAAAAATCCAGCCATAACTGCCTCTGTTCTTTATATTACATGGCTGGATACTTTCCGGACAGCCCTCATATTCTGTGTGTTTCTTCATTATTGTCTAAATGAAATAAAGATACTTGTCAACTCTTATGTTTTGAGTCAGGAGAAATTTAGGAGTTAACTTTTTGGAGCACTTTGAATCACTTACTGATTGGCAGAAGGAGACTCCTCAGACCCAAACTATAAGTTGCTTTTATGTTTACACAGTGGAAGTGAGGTAGTATTACAGATCTTGGCAAAATTTTTCTATGGGCCTGGGGCTATTAAGGGGCTCTCAGCCATCAGATGCTCTTGGAACAGGAAGATCCTGTCACCACTGAGAAAAATAGCCAAATTCTTGTGACCCCATTACTCTTTTTATCATCGGGGCTTACATCATCATTACAGAAAACTTAACACTTCAATGTAAGTGAACATTTAAAAAACAGGGCTTTCCTTTTTAATGACAAAGCTACGTCCTTAAGTGGGAGAAAGCAGTCATTGCTCCGGTTTCAGGTTTCCAGTGTCTTGGAAAAAAAACAACTCATTACATTAAATTTTATTCTACCCTCTTACAGACTGGTCATTTTAAGTTTTCATTTTCTTGTCAAAGTAGTACATACATAGATTTAAAAGTTGCCCAATACTATTTCTGTTTGTCTTGAAACAGAAAACGGCAAGCTCCTGAACCACTTCCTCCCTTTCCTTATCCCCAAGTCTCCCTCTCTAAAAGTTAAATTCTTCTGGTATTTAACTTTTTATTTCTAAAAATATCCTTACCCTGCTTTTTAAAAATAAAATCAGTGTAAGATATCCTTTTTGGGGAGGGAGTTTTTTAATTGTTGTAAAATATGAAATTTATAATAACCACTTTTAAGGGTACAGTTCTGTGGCATTAAGTACATTCACATTATTCTACAACCATCACACCAACCACCTCTAGAACATTTTCATCTTCTCACACTTAAACTCTGTACCCTTTAAACACTAATTCCCATTCTCTCCTCCCACCCCCCACCCTACCCCACTCCCAGCCTTTGGCAACCATGGTTCTTTTTCTATGAATTTCACTACTCTAGATACTTTATGTAAGTAGAATCATCTATCTGTCCCTTTGTGAAAGGCTTATTTCTCTTAGCATAATGTTTATCAAAGTTTATTCATGTTGTAGCATGTATCAGAATTGTTTTCCCTTTTAAGGCTGAAAAATATTCCATTGTATGTATGTATATACCACATTTAGTTTGTCGGTTTATCCATCCATGGACACCTGGGTTGCTTCCACCTCTTCACTATTGTGGATAATACTACTGTGAACATGAGTGTACAGATACTTTCTCAAGTCCATTCTTTCCATTCTTTTGGGTATACACCCAGAAGTGGAATTGTTGGGTCATATAGTAATTTTATATTTAATAATGGTTATTCTGATGAGTATGATGTTGTATCTCATTGCAGTTTTTATTTCTTTTTCCCTAATGACTAGTGATGTTGAGCAGCTTTTCATATGCTTATTGTATATCTTCTTTAGAGAACTTTAAAGTCTTTTGCCTGTTTGTTTGTTTTTAATTTTTTTTAGACTTATTGGGGTGACATTGGTTAAAAAGAATTACATAAGTTCTAGGTGTACGATTCTACAGTGCGTCATCTGTGTATTGCATTATGTGTTCACCACCCAGTGTTGCTTGCTTTTTAATTGTGTTTTTTGTTGTTCTTAAGTTGTAGTTCTTTATATAGTCTGGATATTAAATCCTCATCAAATACACAATTTGCAAACATTTTTTTCCGTTTTCTGGGTTGCTTTTTCACTCTTGAATAGTGCCTTTTGATGGAGAATAGTTTTCGTAAAGTCCATTTTGGTTTTTCTATTGCTGCCTGTGTCTTTGGTGTCATATCCATGAAACCATTGCAAAATCCAAGTTACGCTCTTCCCTTAAGTTGTTTTCTTAGAGTTTTACAGTTTTAACTTGTAACATTTAGGTTTATGATCCTTCTATATGATACAAGATGTGAGTCCAACTTCATTCTTTTGCACGTGGATATCCAGTTTCTCTGGCACCATTTGTTGAAGACTGCCCATTCAGCCATTGACTAGTCTTGGTACCCTTTTTGAAATTCACTTGACATATATGCAAGCATTTATTTCTGGAATATATATATATATATATATATATATATATATATATATATATATATAAATGGTAAAAACCATGTAACTTAAAATTTACTGTCTTAACTATTTTTAAATATACAACAGTTCAGTAGTGTTAAGTATATTCACATTGTTGTAGAATGGATCTCCACAACTTTTTAATTTTGTAAAATTTATTAAACAACAACTCCCCATTACCCCTAGCCCCTTGCAGCTACCATTCTGCTTTCTATGAATTTGACTATTTTTTTATACCTCATATTAAGTGGAATCATATAGAATTTGGGGGGATTTTATTGTTTATGTTTATTTGTTTTTGTGACTGGCTTATTTTGCTTAGCATAATATCCTCAAGGTTCTGAGCTCTCTATTCTATTCCATTGATCTATATGTCTTTATCCCACTACCACACTTGTTTGATTACTGTAGCTTTGCAGTAAGTCTTAAAGTAAGGAAGTGTGAGAGACATCCAACTTTCTTCTTATTTTTCAAGATTGTTTTAGAAATTTTGGTTCCTTGAGATTCCATACGAAGGTTAGGGTGGATTTTTCTATTTGTACAAAAAAAAATGGGATTTTAATAGGGATTACATTGACTATCACACTGAACCTTTAGTATTAACATCTCTAAAATATTAAATCTTTTGATCTATGAACACATCCATTTATTAATGTCTTTAATTTCTTTAAGCAGTGTTTCATAGTTTTTAGTGTACAGGCCTTTTACTTCCATGGTTAAGTTTATTCCTAAGTATTTTATTCTTTTTGATGCTATTGTAAATGGAATTATTTTCTTAATTTCCTTTTAACATTGTTCATTGTTAACATACAGAAATGCAACTGATTTTTGTGTTGTTCTGTGTCCTACAACTTTGCTAAGTTTGTTTATTGGTTCCAACCGTTGTTTTTGTATATGCATGTGTGGAATCTTTAGGGTTTTCTATATGGAAGATCATGTCATCCATGAATAGAGAATTTTATTTCTTTTCCAATTTAGATGCCTTGTATTTATTTTTCTTGCCTAATTGCTTTGGATAGAACTTCTAATACAGTGTTGAATAGAAGCAATGAATGCAGGTATGCTTGTCTTTCTGATCTCAAAGGAATATTTTTCAGTCTTTCATCATAGAATGTGATGTTAGCCAGGGCTTTTCATATGTTGACCTTCATTATGTTAAGATAGTTTCCTTCTATTCCTAGTTTGTTGACTTTTTATCATGAAAGAGTATTGAATTTTGTCAAACGCTTTTTTCCTCCATCAATTGAGAGGATCTTTTGTTTTGTTTTGTTTTCATTCTGTTAATGTCTATTGCATTGACTGATTTTAGTATGTTGAACTATCTTTGCATTCCAGGAATAAATACCATTTGGTCTTGATGTATAATCTTTTAAATATGCTGCTGACATCAGTTTGCTAGTACTTCATTGGGGAATTTTGTGTCCGTATTCTTAAGGAATATTGGTCTTTAGTTTTCATTTTTTGTGGTGTCTTTACCTGGCTCTGGTATCATCAGGGCAATACTAGCTAGCCTCATACAGTAAGTTTGAGTGTGTTCTCTCTTCATTTTTGGGGAAGAGTTTGAAAAGGATTGGTGTTAATTCTTCTTTAAATGTTTGGTAGAATTCATCCAAACGGGTTCAGAGCTTTTTTGAGGGGTCGAGAGTGGGGTGATGACTGATTTAATCTACTTACTAGTTCTATAATAATATGTTCAAATTTTCTATATTTCTTATGATTCACTCTTGGTATGTGTCTAGAAATTTTTCCATTTCACCTAGATTATCTAGTTTGTTGGCAAACAGTTGTTCATCATACTCTCTTATAATCCTTTTTATTTCTGCAAAGTCAGTAGTAATGTTTCTGCTGTCATTTCTGTGGCTAGGCATTTTTTGCCTTACCGTTATGGATGAAGACACTTTGGTTTTAATTCAATGTCTCACACTCCTATCTCTCTAGCCTACATTTTCCCAGTATAATTATATCCTCTTTGCATAAATTAGTGTTCTGTTACCTTATTATGACACTATACTTCCTAATGTCTGCAATATAATTGTAAAATCCTCTAAATACTATTTTCCATGTAAATACATCAGAAGTATTTTTAGTTTCCTTTTTTCCTCTTATGAAAACATTACTTGTAAAACCCTGCTGACCTCCTGTTCCAGTCCTTACTAATTGCTTTTTAAGCCTGCTGCACAAGTGTCACCCTTTATTTCTCTCTTGTTTTGGACTCTTTGTTTCCTTGAGTTCATGTTCCCCCACCCCTTTTAATGGAAATAACTAGGGAAGTATGCATCAGAGATTACTTGTTTTTAAATCTTATATATCTAGATAAGTCTTCATTTACCACCCACATGCCTGATTGATAGTTTGGGAATTGAAATCAATGTTGGAAATAATTTACCTCAAATTTTGAGGCATCATTTTATTTTCTTCCAGCTTTGAGTGCTGCTTTAGAGAAGGCCATTCATATTCTTGATCTTTGTAGGTATTCATGCTCTGTCTCTGTCTCCCTCCTTCATTCTCTCTTGCCTTTATCTCCTTACCCCATTCATTAAGATCTTTTCTTCATTCCTGTTGTTCTGAAATTTCACAATAAAGTCTCTTAGAGTACTTAATGAGGTGTAATAAAAAAAAATATGGTGAATGTATAAATAAAAACATGTATTACAGTAAAAGACATTGTCATTAATCCCCTTCAAAATACTCCCCCTGACTTTGAACACACTTATCCCATTGTTCTTTCCACTTTTTGAAGGACTTCTGGAGAGTACTATTCCAGTCTGCTGAAATAGTTAAAAGAATCTGTGAGAAAAGAATAGGAAAATGGACCAAAAAAGTCCTGCTTTTGCACAACATGCCCATGCACAAAGAGCAACGTTGCATTGGCTGGCTATTCTTCACAACTATGGCTTCCAAACATTAACCACCTGCCTTACAGTCCAGACCTGTCTCTGTCTGATTATTATTTGTTCCCAAATATGAAAAAACAGCTTCAAGAGAAGAAATTTATGGATGATGAGAAAGTTAAATCTGCAATTTGAGGGCAAAAACAAAACATTTTTTCTGAGGGTATAAATAAAGTTACTAAAAGATTTGAGAAGTGTGTTAGTGTTAAAGGTGAATACGTTGAAAAGGAAAAATAATAAATAGGTTTTTTTACCCTTCTTACCCTTTATTCCATGAATTTCTTGACCACTCCTCCTATATTATGGGACAGAATAGTGATAACTTATCACAAAAAAACATTATTCTTAAAATCTCACTGCATTTGTGGTATTTAGTGTCTGCTACTTTAAAAAGAATTTGGAGAGCATATCCTTTTACTGGACTCAGGAAATAGAAAATTAGAAACAAAAGCATTTTGTCCACCAAAACAAAAAAACAAATCCCCAAAGTAAAAACTAAACCTCTGCTATAGGAGGAGTTAACATCTTACTTAGGGTTATAGGTTTAGCACTGCACTTAATTTCCTCAGGGAAATTGTGTAGAAATGCTCTCTATTTATATAATACATTGCACTTTATGTTTATTGCCTTATTTTATCCTCACAGTATCCTGTGAGGTGAGAGATATTAACCTCAATTTTACAAATGAGTAAACAGGCTTAGAACAATTAAAGGACATGTCCAAAGCCATCCAAACAGGAGCTGGCATTCTAAGTGTAATGTGTTTCCAGAGTGTGCCTACCAGGATGATTCAGTTTAAATTTGTAGTTGCAGAAACATAGCCTAATTTTAAAATATCACCAATAACAGTTCTTTATTAGACAAAGAGAGCAAGGAGACTGAGAAGTTATTTTGCACAGTAGAGTTTTGTTTCATTCCTCCACCCACCAGAAGAGATTTCCTTGTTCTTTCTTGGGTGAATAGAAGAGTTTTCCTTTTAAAAATGAGAAAATGAAGTATGAAGGACACCTGCTATTTCAGACTTGGTGTGGAAAATAAGATCACCCAATACCAAATTCTAGGAATATTTGCTGGTTTTAAAAGGTAACTTTGTTTTAGAAACATTTTTTTAAAAATTGATTATAAAAGTGATATAACATTCTGGAAAATTTGAAAAGGAGAAGAAAACCATATTTATACCATTTTAGCACATCTATCTCTATCATTTCGTTACTGTATCACCTATTTAAAATTAACAACCATTTTCACTTACCTTGTCACTCTTTAATCCTTCTTATTCTTATTTTGCTCCATAATGTGTATCACTATCTAATAGACATACAAGGTCAGACAGTTAATTTCACGAACTCATTCTAGAAAATGTGCTGCGTACCTCATTGCCGAGTATCACTACGATCACCTTCAAAGTACTCCCCTTGGGAAGCTATACACCAACACCAGTGCCTAGTCCACCCTTCAAAGCAATTTTAGAATTCTTTTTCTGGAATGGCCATCAGAGCTGTCATTGGTAAAGTGTCATAGACACCTCACCGAGTTGTTTGTAAAGTGCTGCCAATGTAAGTGCATGGTGGCAAGTTTGTGAGCTTAATTGTCTGATTTGGGGGTTGATGACAGCTCTGGTCACCATTCCAGAAAAAGAGTTCCAAAATTGCTTTGAAGGGTGGACTAGGCACTGACATCAGTGCAAAGCTTCCCAAGGGGAATACTTTGAAGATGACCATAGTAATATTTAGCAATGGGGTACACAACCCTTTTTCTAGAATGATTTCACAAAATTATTTGTGTAACTTCATGTACCTGTTACTTATCACACTAGAAGGTAAATTGCAGGAAGGCAGAAACTTTGTTTCATTCACTCTTGTGTTCCCACTATCTAAAACAGTGCCTCAAATATAGTAAGCACCCAGTATTAAGATTTCTTTATTTAATGAATAAGCATTCATTTTGGTCTTTTTTTCACAGGCATGTCATCTGGTTGTAGTCATAGTGTGCATACAACTTAGTGTTTTGTGACTTCACAGAATAAATGTAATTATCTTTGCCACAGGTTTCTACATACTCTGCATGACCATCATTTTTCATAGCTACATAATTTTGTATCAAGGGAGAATGGTATAATTTACTAACCCAGCTCCTAGTATGAGACATTTAAGTTGCTTCTGACCTTCTCTATTATTAAATTAACGCTGATAAATATGTGCTTTACCAATCAGGGGGGCCTAATAGCAAACCACCTGTTTTTAATTTAGACAGAAATGGGATTCTTAAAAAAACACTGAGTTAAAACATATGTGAGGAAGAAAGGATGGATGGACAGGGGGATGGATAGACAACTTGATAGAGTTAGCAGGAGGGCTGGATAAGTAGCTTTGTAGTTAGGAACTACACGTATCTGACCTAAGCACCAGTCTGGTGAAGCTGTGGCTGCATATCACACCTTTAAGACCAGGCAGGGGGCTCCTGCTGCTGCTGCAAAGTCTCAGACTGATGCATCTTATTTAGCCAACCCCCTGCCTTGGCCGGCAAGTATCTGCCATTTTCTGCTTCTAAAGTTGGAGGTGGGCTCTGCCTCATTTGAACCCCTGAGAAAGGGAATTCCTGTATTTCCTAGAAAAATAATTTAGGCTCACACACTGATAAAGCCATTTCTGTATTTAGCATAATTTGTATAAGGTAGATTCCCAGAGGTGGAAAAACTAGATCAGAGGGCATGAACAAATTTTTATAATGAGAAAAGCAAACCTGTTCACCTCAACCGTTGGACCTTGGAGTTTTTTGCTTAATCTTTCCTTTTATACATCATTTATTGGCAGTACTTAGTGAAGAATATTATGTTTCTTAGAACTTTAAATAGTTGAGGTAGTGGGACTTTAATCTCCCTTTTAAAAGAGGAGAATCACCTCTTTTTTCCCTTTGATTAATGTTTCCTTTTGGTTTGGGGTACTAAGTTTGTGGTAGAATTTGAAAATGGATATCATAACTCTTAACTTAGATTGTTTCAAGTTAGCACATACACCTACTTATGGAGAGGAAATTCATCTTTTATAGCCATGTGAAATTAGTTTTTAAATTTTCTTCCTCTCTCAACCCCCCCCCATCCTAAGTAATTATCTATAATACCTCTTTATGCCCATGCTTTTCCCAAGTTTTTGTTTGTTTTTCTTGATGATTGCCCAGTATTCCTCTCATGTTAGTTGTGTATTGTGGTGTTAAAACAGCCATGTTTAACATCTTCTAACAGGAGGCTACAAGTTGGTTTAGGGGCAGGTGCTGTTGGGTTGCCTCCAGACAATCTGGGCATTATTAATAGTTACAGCCCCATCTCTAACTCAACTGTGACCTCAGGATCTCCTTTTCCTCCACTGCTGTGTGGGAAGGGTGAGGCTTAGACTTAAAGCCACTCTATGGCCCCTTCTCTTTATACTACCTACCTATATTCATCATCTGGCCAGAAGGGGAGCTGCAGAGGCTACCTGTATTCACATGCTGGGTGGATGTAGTCAGATGTTTGTTAAATGAGCCCAGTGCTGTTATTGCTGTGGGTGTTTTTGTATGTAATGCAGACTGTTAGGTTGTTGCCTTCCCTTTGAATGAATGAAGAAATTAACAATGTTCTTTACAAATATTGGCTTTAATGTACTGCTGTGAAGTTGAAAATCCAGTAAGCAGAATGTGGTATTTCTGAGTTATCCAAATCTTCCTCCACTCCTTATAGTTTTAAAACTGTTCTGAGTTGATTGGACTCCATGGTAGCATTATTGTGAGTTCTCAGTTCAGGAAAGGTGATCTTTAAGGAGAAAGGGGGGCATTTAGCAAAAGCAACAATCTAGGTGAATGAAGAACTTTGTAAACCAAAGTACATCTTCTCTAGAAGCAGTTAATCATATTATTATTAGACACACTGTTTCAGCAGCTGGCAAAAACAACAGGAATGTGTCAATTTTGCTTCCTCAGTTACATGGAGTGATAGTGTACTTGACCTTCAGCAGAGCAGGGTCATAGAAAGGGCATCTTTAAACAGCTCTATCTGGTTTTGGTGAATGGAATCTGCACTGGCAGTTTGAAAGCAAATTCCTGTGAGTTCCCCCAACCAACCCCTGGCTGTTTCAATTGGACTCTCTCGTCTGGGAGGTTCCTGAGGAAAAATATAAATAAAGCTGCAGGGAGCCATTGGCATGGTAAGTATAATGTCCTGAAGAAAACAGGACTGTGATATTGAAACCTGTCTCATTCTCTGTTTCTGGAGGAAAGCCTCTTTGTAATTTAGTGTTATTTCATAGGCATTTGTTTTTAGAGCAGTTGGTAAAATAGCAGTGGATTTAGACACCTATTATATATTTGAAGGAATTCAATTTAGTGTCTACTGGTATATTTACCACCTAGCAGATCATTTCTTCTTAAGAATGTATTTGAGTATGCTGGGTAAATTCAGATGAGGCAAAGCTATTTGTTATTTTCAGGAGGTTCATCTACCTATGAGCAGAGTTTGTGAACGATGTTGCTCTTAAACACCTCATTGTTTTACATAATTGTGGGTAGTGGTGGTTGACTTTGGATCTGTTTTTGTGCCAGAAAATCCAGGGCTATAGTTTCATCTTTTTAAACATATTTACCAACTGGAAAATTAAACAACTGGTTAACCCTGATGTATAAAACGATGATTTATAATGTTCAGTTTTGATTCCTTCATTGACTTATTTATACTAATAAAAAGCAGCTGAGCTTACCGGTCATCAAGCGAAGTAATCCTTTAGGAACTTGACACACAGGCATTTTAAGGTTATAATCCTTTGTGTGAGGTGAGTGGTATTTCAAAGACCAGCAGTCCCCTGTGGATTCTTCTCTCCGTGATTCAAGTTGTAGCATAAAGAGGGCTTAATTCTTTGCCCATTGACCTTTCATTACACTTACTATGTAGTGGTCCTTTGAAATAAAAAATGAAAGGAGGTTGTGGTACTGATTCAGGCTGGAGGTGTCCCCCTGCCTGAAAGCCTTTACCCACTTAAGCATTTACATTGTTCATTATTTCACTGGGAATGTTAAGAAGTTGGAAGTTCCTGATTAAGGTTTGTAACATACTAGGTCTGCATGATCTGTTGTTTTCACAGTGTAAGAACTTTGTTGCCCTGTTAATAATCTAAGGGGATTTTGCAGCCTAAACCCAGACTAAACTACAGTTTAGAAACTCTTAATATTTGCTCATCAGCTCAATGCTATCTGTGGGCATTCTCTTCAGCCTAGATGTTCGTCTTTTAGAAAATGCATGAATAAACCAGAGAAAATTTTCGTAAGAATTATTCCCCCCAAAATATGCTGTGAAGCCATTGTTATCTTATGTTGGAATAGAGAAGGTTCTCACTCTATGATGAGAATCTTTGAACTTTCCCATTAGCCTCATGAACCCACATTGTCACTGGAAGCCATTACTCCTTGGTTTATATGATAAACTTCCAAGGCAGATGTTGGACAGTACCTGCAAGATTCCTAAGTAGCAGACAGGCACAAGAGTAGAGTAAAACAAAAACAGGTCTATGCAGAGTCCCAGGATCAAGAAGGTTAAAAGATACAATATTCATTCCTGAAGTTTTAAAAGTGTTCCCTCACTAAGTAATCATTGTGGGTATAAATGTGCCTGGCCTTGGGAGTAAAAGGAGAAATAGATGAAATGTTCCCGCTGAGGTAGGCTTCTACAGGCAGTTACAGTACATGCCCTGGGAAGAGTCCTACCATGCATGAGCTGTGGGAGCCCAGAGCAGGACGCATGTACCAACCTGAGGGATCAGGAAAGGCTTGCCAGAGAAGAAGGGCTTTTATTAAAACTCTGTAGATAGTGAACATTTGTGTGTTGGGAAAGCTTGTTAAATTTAGAAAGGATGTGAAACAGCACAGCTGATTTTACCCTTGAAGTGTGAGTCAGAGACCATGCCTTGGAAGACCTATGTCCAAACATACTTTTACACCCATCTTGCTCATGTTTTAATTGTGTCTTTTGGACTAGCAGTTTTTCTGTCAAAGTGCAAGTGCTCTGGCCAGCTGTAACACACAACTAGGTGTTGTCAGGCATTCATACTTGTGTGAACTAAATGATTCTGTTCTTTGCCACTTGAGCGGATTGAAGAAGTAGAAAGTAGACTAAGGCAGGCAGCCAAGATTGGCAGGTACTGAAAAGGCAGCCAGGAAAGAATGAAAAGCAGATACTTCAAGTAGTCAGAAATGCATCTGATGTTTTTATGTCCTGTTACCAAATTGACTTTTTATCACTGTGCTAAATTTATATTCAACAAAATGCTTCTGGAAAAAATAATTTCCCACCATCATGTAATCCAAGTTCACTAAGATTTTATACCTGTATTTTCTTCTACACTTTTTATAGTTTAGCTTTTATGTTTATATCTTTTATCCATTTTGTGTTAATTTTTTCTCTTTTTTATTGTGATAAAATACAGAATTTAACATCTTAACCATATTTAAGTTTACAGGTCAGTGGTAGTAAATACATTAATAATGCTGTGCAACCTTCATCATCCATTTTTACAGATTCTCTGAGTTTGTAAAACTCAAACTCTGTACTCATTAAACACTAACTCACACTGCTCTTTCTCCAAGTCTCTACAAACCAAGCATTCTACTTTCTGTCTCTCTGAATTTGACTATTCTTGGTATCTTATATAAGTAGAGTCATACAATATTTGTCTTTTTATAACTGCCTTATTTCACTTAGTGTAATGTCCTCAGAGTTTGTCTATGTTATATTGTGTGTCAGAATTTCCTTCCTTTTTAAGCCTGAATAATATTCCATTGAATCCATATACTACATTTGATTATTCATCTGTACATACATACTTGAGTTGCTTTCACCTCTTGGCTATTGGGAATAATGCTACTGTGAACATATTTATACAAATATCTCTTCAAGGCACTGCTTTCAATTCTTTTGTGTAAGTACCCAGAAGTGGAATTGCTTGCTATATCATCATACAGTAATTCTGTGTTTCATTTTTTGAAGAACCTCCATCCTTTTTTTCACAGCAGCTATGCCATTTTACATTCCCCCAGTAATAAACAAGCGTTTTAATTTCTCTACGTCCTCACCAACAGTTGTTATTCTCTGGGGTTTTTATATAGTTGCCATCCTAATGGGTTTCAAATGGTTATCTCATTGTAGTTTTGATTTTTATTTCCCTAATGATGAGTGATGTTGAGCCACTTTTCATGTGCTTATTGGCCATCTGTATATCTTTGGTGAAATGTCTGTTCATGTCCTCTGCCCATTCGTTAAGTGGGTTCCGTTTTTTACATTGTTGAGTTTCAGGAGTTCTCTTAATCTAGGTATTAATCCCTTATTAGATAAATTATTGTAAATGTTTTCTGCCATTCTGTTAATTGCCTTTCTTTGTTCTGTTGTTATTGTCTTTTAATGCACAGATTTTTAAATTTTATGAAGTTCAGTTTGTCTGTTTTTCTCTTTTGTTGCCTGTGCCTTTTGTGTCATATCCATGAAATTATTGCCAAATTCAGTGTTGTAATGCATTTCTCCTATGTTTTCTTCTTAGAGTTTTATAGTTTCAGGTCTTAAATTTAGGACTTTGATATATTTTGAGTTAATTTTTGTATGTGTGGTGTTAGCTAAGAGTCTACATCCAGGCATCATTTGTTGAAAAGACTATCCTTTCCCCCACTGAATGGTCTTGGTACCCTTGTCAAAACATTTAACCATATATGTGAGAGGGTTTATGTCTGGGATCTCTCTTCTATTCCTTTGGTCTGTCTGTCTTTCTTTATGTCAGTACCACACTGTTTTCTTGACAGTAGGTTTGTAGCAAGTTTTGAAATCGGGAAGTATGAGTCCTTTGACTTTGTTGTTTGTCAAAGTATTTTTGGCTCTTTGGGGTCCACTGAGATTCTATTAATACATGAATCTTAAGACTGGTTTTTCTGTTTCTGCAAAAAGCATCATTGGGGTTTGGATAGGGATTGCATTTTAAATCTTTAGATCCCTTTGGGTATTATTGACATCTTAGCAATAATTAAGCCTTTTGATCCATGAACATGGAATGTATTTTTATTTATTTATGTCTTTAATTTCTTTCAGCAGTGTTCTGTAGTTTTCATTGTACAAGTTACACTTCCTTGGTTATATTAATTCCTAAGTATTTTATTCTTTTTAATGCTGTTGCATGGAATTGTTTTTGTAATTTCCTTTTCAGATTGTTCATTGTTCATTTATACAAATGCTACAGATTTTTGTATGTTGACCTTGTATTCTACTTTGCTCAGTTCATTTATTCTATAATAGGGGTGTGTGTGTGTGTGTGTGTGTGTAATAGGGTTTTTTATGTATAAGATCATATCATCTGGAGAAAGAGATAATTTTACTTCTCCCTTTCCAATTTGGATGCCTTTCCTTTATTTTTCTTGCCTCATTGCTCTGACTAGAACTTTTTAGTACTGTGTTGAGTACAAGTGATGAAAGCAGTCATGCTCACCTTGTTCCTCCTCTTAGAGGAAAAGCTTTCCATATTTCACTACTGAGTTTTCTCTGTAGGTTTTTCATACATGGCTTTTACTGTATCGGGGTAATATATATCTTTTAAAATTTATTGAGACTTAATTTCCGGCCTAACATATTATCCTGGAGAGTCGCATGTGCACTTGAGAAGACTGGGATTTGTTGTTTCTGGTTAGAATGTTCTCTGTATACTGTGTTATATCTAAGTGGTCCATTGAGTTAAGTCCTCTTATTTCCTTACATTTCTTTTGTCTGGTTGTTCTATCCATTATTGAGATTGCAGTATGAAGTCTCCAACTATTATTACAGAACTTGTATTTCTCCCTTCAGTTCTATCAGTTTTTGCTTCATGTATTTTTCTGTTCTGTTATTAGGTGTGTAAATGTTACACTTGTTATATCTTCTTGCTGTATTGAACCTTTTGTTAATATATAGTGTCCCTTTTTTTGTCTCTTGTAACCGCTTAAAATTTGAAGTCTATTTTATTTGATATTAGCACACCACCTCTGCTTTCTACTGGTTATTTGCATGGAATATCTTTCTTTTATTTTCAGTCTGTTTCTTTGGTTCTAAAGTGAGTCTCTTATAGACAACATGTGGTTGGATCATGAGGTTAAATATATTCTACCAATATCTCTTGATTGGAAAGTTTAATCTGCATTTAAAATAATTACTGATAAGGAAGGACTTATCATTTTGCTATTTGTTTTATATATGCCTTAAAGCTTTTAGCGGGTTCCCTGTTGGTGTAGTGGCTAGGCTTCGGCGCTCTCAACACTGAGGCCTGGGTTCGATTACCAGCCAGGGAACCACCCCCAAAAAAGAAACAAAATAAAACTTTTTTGATCCTTCATTTCCTGCCTTCCTATCTTTTGTGTTTAGTTGGCTTTTTTGTTGTTGTATTTAACTGTTTAAAATTCTTTCTCATTTCTTTTTGTATATTTTCTATAGCTGTTTTCTTTGAGGTTACCATGGGGATTCCATTTAACATCCTAAAGTTATCACACTCTAGTTTGAATTTATACCAACTTCAGTGACATACAAAGACTTTTTTCCTTTACAGCTCTGTCCCCACCTCTTTTGGCTGTTAATGTCACAGAATTACATATTTATACATTGTGTGTCCAAAACATAATGTGATGATTGTTAAAAATACATTAGTTTACTAAATTATGTAGACAACAAGATTTGTAGTTTCAAATCAAAGTTAACAATAATACTAGTTTTTACACTAATTGTTTTTTAACTGTATTAGTTTCTTAAATCATATTTAAAAACTAAAAGTACAGTTGTTGTTTTTTTACCAGTAATACTACCTTTTATGTTTACCCATGTATTTTCCTTTATTGAGTTCTTTATTTCTCCATTTAGTTTTGAATTATTGTCTCGGGCCCTTTCATTTCCCTTATAGGACTTCATTGAGCATTTCTGGCAGGGAAGGTCTAGTGACACTAACTCCCTCAGCTTTTGTTCATCTGGGAATGTCTTGATTTCTTCTTCACTTTTGAAGGACAGTTTTGCCAGTTGTATGATTCTTGATTGACAATGTTTTTCTTTGAGCACTTTGGAAGCCAGAAGACAGTTGGGCCAATATATTTAAAGTTTCTGACAAGAAATCTGTAAATAATTAATTGATCCCTTGTATGTAATAAGCTTCTCTCTTGCTTCATCCCAGATTCTCTTTGTCTTATGTCTTTTGAAAATTAGATTATGCTATGTCATTGACTTCCTCTTACTTGAACTTCGTTGAGCTTTTTGGATGTGTTTTTTTTTTTTTTACAAATTTTTTTTTTGCGGGGTCGGGGAGCTATTTCCCTGGCTGGGAATCAAACCCAGGCCTCAGTGTTGAGAGCACCGAAGGAATTCCCTGGTGGTGTAGTGACTTGAGGCGTCGGCGCTGGCGCTGTCAGCGCTGCAGCCTGGGTTCAATTGCCAGCCAGGGAACTACCCACATACCAAAAAAAAAAAAAAAAAGGAGCAGTGAAGCCTAGCCACTACACCACCAGGGAACTCCCCTTGGATGTTTTTATTCATGTCTTCAAATGTGGGGAGTTTTCAGCTATTTCTTCAGATATTCTCTCTACCCCTTTCTTCTTTTGAACTCCCCCAGTGCATACATTTCTTCACTTGTTAAGTGTTCTACAGGCTCCTTAGACTCTGGTCACCTTTCTTCACTCTTTTTCTTTCTGTTCCTCAGACTTGGTAATTTCCATTGTTCTGTCTTCAAGTTCTCAGATTCTTATGTTATTTTGCTTTTTAGCTCCAAAATTTCTTTTTGGTTTCTTCTTACGTTTTTGGTTTTTTGTTTGTTTGTTTGTTTGTTTTTTATGTGGGTAGTTCCCTGGCTGGAAATCAATCCCAGACCGCAGCGTTGATAGTGCTGAAGCCTAGCCACTACACCACCAGGGAACTCCTCTTCCTAGGTTTTTGTTGAAATTTCCATTTTGTTCATGTATCAGTTTCTGACTTTTTCCACATTTTCCCTTAGTCCTTTGAGTAATTTCTAGACAGTTATTTTAAAGTCTTTGTATAGTAGATCTGACGTCATATCCTTTTTAGGGATAATTTCTTTTGGTTTATTTTTTTCCTTTGAATGGGCTGTAATTCCCTGTTTCTTTGTATCTCTTGTGATTTTTCTTGTTGTTGTTGAAAACTGGACATTTCAATCTAATAATGTGATAACTCTGGAAATCAGAGTTTCTCCCTCTCCCAAGATTTGCTGGGTTTTGTTACTGTTTTGTTATTGTTGTCAGCTGTATTTGTGCCAAGGATCATTCTGACATGTAAACTTGAGGTCTTTTCAAACTGGGCATGTACAGTCACTTTCTAAATTTCCCTGATATATGCAGTTGCTTTTGAGTGTCTTAGTCTTTATGTCTGGCTCCAAAAAGAGGAAGAAGAAGAATGGGGAGGTGGGGAGAAATAATCAAACCCTTTAAATCCCCTGGAAGTCACTTCAGCCAAAGATGAAGGGGCTTGCAACATAGGGGTAAGTATAACAACAAAGGTTGCCTCCTCTTTGTTTACATTTCTGTTATCAAAAGCAGCAGTCAGCAAATGGAGCACAGATCCCTAATATCTGGAGGATAGGGGTCCTTTTTGCCTATGCTAACTACCACAACCTGTGTGCAGGCTGCTTGCTTCAGGGTGGAGGTGGGGGGATGGGTAGCTGTTACTGTTCTAACAACTGAACGTGACCAAAATTAACCACAATTTACTGTCTAAGGCTACTCTTTATCAGGTTGAGAACTTTCCTTCTATTCCTAGTTTCTTAAGTGTTTTGTCAAATGCTGCTTCTGTGTCAGTTGAGATGATCATGTAGTTTTTGTCCTCTATATTTTTTAATGTGGTTTATTACATTGTTTGATTCACATGTTGAACCAACTTTGCATTCCTGAGATAAATCCCACTTAGTTGTGGTGTATAATCTTCTATATGCTTCTGTATTTGGTTTGTTAATGTTTTGTACAGGATTGTTGCACCTATATTTATAAGGACTATTTTTCTGTAACTTTCTTGTGATGTCTTTGGTTTTGGTATCAGGTAATAATTGGCATCATAGAGTGAATTAAGACGTGCTCTCTCCTATTTTTTGGAGGAGTTTGGACAAACATTGGTTCATGGTATACTTTTTTATATTTTATTCAAGGAAAAATATATGCCCACTTGAGGTGCTCAGATGATCACTCAGAACTTTTGAGCCTTGCTTTGATGGATACTGACTAAATTCCAGACCCTTGTATTACTGTTGGGCTTTTCCCAGCCCCATCACAGTGGGGCTGGGAGGTTGCCAGGACTCTTTCACAAGTATTAATACAAATTCTAATAAGTAATTTTCAGTGTAATCCTGGTTCTGTTTGCTCAATATCTCATTGATTCCTTTGTCATTCTGGGTACATACTCTAGAACTACGCTAAGTTAGCACTGAGCCTCTTTTTGATCCCCTTTGTGATCCAGCCCACTTTTCACCCACAGGTACTACCACGTACACAGACCTCTCGGCCGGAATCTCCAGGGATGACCAGCCCCTCCCCACGCATCCAGATAATCTCCACCGACTCTGCGGTAGCCTCACCTCAGCGCATTCAGGTACCTACACCAGTCCCACATGGTTCCAGCCATCTACCTGTGGGTTTCACTAAGGAGTTGTGCTTCTTGGATATCAAGTACAGCACAATTTCATTTATTCTTTAAAAAATAAAAAGTTATACTTATTAAACTAACTTTTAAAGTCTAAACTATTGTTTCCAACTCTTGGGATGAAGTACCATTTTTTTATTTATGTGCTTCGAAATTGCAAGGCAGTATGTCTTAGCAGTTAAGAGTATGGACCCCCACTTAAAGTAAAATCCAGTGTCCTACTTCATAGCTCTTTTGACCCTGGAAAATTAGCTTTCAATGCCTCATCTTTTCTCACATTTTGGAAAATGTAAGTAATAGTAACACCTCATAAAGTTATTGTGAGGAATCAATGGGATATTGCCAGTAAAGTACTCAGAACAGTGCCTGACACATTAATGTTCATCGTGTACCGATTATCTGTATATTAGGTTGGCGCAAAAGCAATTGCAGTTTCAGACCGTGAATTTTAAATCATTATAACTACGCTCAGACATATCTTTATTAATCAAAATAGGAACTATTACAATCAACACATTTTTGCCAATGAGAAATAAGTTTGTTTATTCCTGTAGTGTAAAAATCTGTGCTTTGGAATTTGACAAATTCTTGGAAAGCATTTTCTGCATCCTGCTGGTTGTGAAAATGTTTTCCCTGCAAAATGTTGTTGAGATGCTTGAAGAAGTGGTAGTCAGTGGCAAGAGATCAGGTCAATATGGCAGATGAGGCAAAACTTCGTAGACCAATTCATTCAACTTTTGAAGTGTTGGTTGTTCAACGTACAGTTGGGCATTGTTGTGGAGAAGAATTGGGCCCTACCTATAGACCAATGCTGGCTGCAGGCATTGCAGTTTTGGGTATCTCTTACCAGTTTGCTGAGCATACTTTTCAGACGTAATGGTCACTGGGATTCAGAAAGCTGTAGTGGATCAGACCAGCAGCAGACCAGAAATAGTGACCATGACCTTTCTTTGGTGCAATTTTGGCTTTGGGAAGTGCTTTGGAAGCTCTTCTCAGTCCAGCCACTGAGCTGGTCATTGCTGGTTGTTGTATAAAATCTGCTTTTCCTCACATGTCACAATCTAATCAAGAAATGGTTCATTGTTATTGTGTAGAATAAGAGAAAATGACACTTCAAAATGACGATTTTTAAAATTTTCCAGTCAGCTCATAAGACACCCTCTTATCAAGCTTTTTCACCTTTCCATTTTGCTTCAAAAGCCAAATAACTGTAGAATGGTTGATGTTGAGTTCTTTGGCAATTTTTCATGTAGTTGTAAGAGCATCAACTTCAGTGATTGTTCTCACTTGGTCATTGTCAACTTCCGATGACTGGCCACTACGCTCCTCATCTTTGAGGCTCTCATCTTCTTGCAAAACTTGTTGAACTATCACTGCACTGAACGTTCATTAGCAGTTCCTGGGCCAAATGTGTTGTTGATGTTGTGAGTTGTCTCTGCTGCTTTACGACCCATTTTGAACTCAAGTGAAGAAAATAACTTGAATTTGCTTTTTGTCTAACATCATTTCCATAGTCTAAAATAAACACAAAATAAACAGCAAGTAATAAGTCATTAGCAAAATAACATAAAGTGAGAAGTGCACATTAAAATGATGCATAACATAACCACATTTATTTAAGAATGTATTCCTATATCAAATGGCAAATTCCAAAAATGCAATTATGTTTGCACCAACCTAATGTAATAACTCTTCTTGCTAGTATTATCGTTATTATTAACTAATCAGTATTCATTTATGGGAAGTTTGTTTAGTCTTCCCTGGGGAACCTGCCCCTGGCCCGTTGAATAAAGAGAAGGTATGGGTGTCAAAATCAGGATCAGCAAACTCAGATTAAAGATTTATAGTTATCCCAACAAGCTGAATCAAAAGGCCACACCAAAAAAAAAGCATGAACAGAAATAAATGGCAGAAAAACCCATTAGTTACATAACTTGAGTTTGAGAGAATACCAGAGTGGACAGGTGTTTGAGTGAATTTCTTGAGAAAACCTTTTACATAAAGGACTGCTTTCATTTACGTTTATTTCAAGCTTAGTACAAGTGAATACTATGATAGTGTAAATAATTTCTATAGTGTTTGCCTACTCTTAAAAGTGATTTTATGGGCTATCTATTATAAACTAAGCATGGACAAGTTCTAATAAGTAAAATGAAATGAGTTAAAAATTATATTCTCATTATGTTTCTGTCGCATAATACTTTATCATACATACAGGAGTTCATATATTTGTCATTATTTTAACTTTACACCAAGTAGGAAACACATAGCTGAATGTTTGGAAATTCAGAAGTAATGACCTAGCATTGTTTCACTTTTCACCAGAATTAGAAATTTTATATAACTAAATTACTTTTTCCCTTTACTTGGTTCTTATTTTGACTCAAACTGGGTCCTTTAGGTAGTAGGTGTTAGGATCCTACCTATATAATTCTTCTGAGTGGGAAAGCAGCTAACTGTGCATTTAACCATAACTTTTTACATTGTGATCTCACATCCATCTGAGGGCAGATGAGAACATAGACAATTTCCCCAGGAGACTCTCATCAGTAGCTAGTGTGTGTCTTTCAGGAGAGTGCACATTTCCCCTATATTGATAAAAGAAGAATCTTTCTGATTTCTTAAGGGCCATTCTAGAATCCCATTCCATATAGTGAGACTATTCCCATTGCTTGGTGCTCAGCCCATGGTGACATTGCTGTCCTGGCTGGAATGCAGTAAAGTCCCTTGAACAGAAAAGTCTTGTGTAATAGATTCTCGGCATTGAGCTTTCAATTTAGGAAAGATAACCTGTTAGCATGAGATTTATGTACAGTAAATATAGTTGAAAATCTTTTAAGTATGAACTGTCAATAAAATTGGACATACCAAAGTACAACTGAACTGACTGTATTTCAAGGTTTGTTTGTTTTTAAGGAAAATTAAATTGTAGGATAATTTCTAGGTTCTTGATGTTGGTGCTTGATGGCTTCAATAAAGTTTCATTTCTGGGGGGAAGGAAGGTGGCGGCGGCCCGGCGCGGGGGGAGGGGGGCGCTGACCCGGATGTTCACTCCTGGGCACCCGGGGAAGTGGAAGCGCCGGGCCCTGCTGCTGGGGGGAGAGCCACAGACGCCGGGACCCGGACCGCCGCCGCCACCGCCACCATGAGTGATCAGCAGCTGGACTGTGCCTTGGACTTAATGAGGCGCCTGCCTCCACAGCAAATCGAGAAAAACCTCAGCGACCTGATCGACCTGGTCCCCAGTCTGTGTGAAGATCTCTTGTCTTCTGTTGACCAGCCACTGAAAATCGCCAGAGACAAGGTGGTGGGGAAGGATTATCTTTTGTGTGACTACAACAGAGATGGGGACTCCTACAGGTCACCATGGAGTAACAAGTATGACCCTCCTTTGGAAGACGGCGCCATGCCTTCTGTTCGGCTGAGGAAGCTGGAGGTGGAAGCCAACAATGCCTTTGACCAGTATCGAGACCTGTATTTTGAAGGCGGCGTCTCATCTGTCTACCTCTGGGATCTGGATCATGGCTTTGCTGGAGTGATCCTCATAAAGAAGGCTGGAGACAGATCAAAGAAGATCAAAGGCTGCTGGGACTCCATCCACGTGGTGGAAGTGCAGGAGAAATCCAGTGGTCGCACCGCCCATTACAAGCTGACCTCCACGGTGATGCTTTGGCTGCAAACCAACAAATCCGGCTCTGGCACCATGAACCTCGGAGGCAGCCTCACTAGACAGATGGAGAAAGACGAAACTGTGAGCGACTGCTCCCCACACATAGCCAATATCGGGCGCCTGGTAGAGGACATGGAAAACAAAATCAGAAGTACGCTGAATGAGATCTACTTTGGAAAAACCAAGGACATCGTCAATGGGCTGAGGTCTGTGCAGACTTTTGCAGACAAATCAAAACAAGAAGCTCTTAAGAACGACCTGGTGGAGGCTTTGAAGAGAAAGCAGCAATGTTAAACCTCCGCTTCACGCTAACTGACACGCCACGCACTCATCAGACTCCTTTCGTAGAAAGTTCCTTTTCTGCCCCCTCCCGTCCCTGCCCTCCCCGACAGGTCACACAGCTTGCTTCATCGACCTGCACAGCGCCGTCTCCCTGAGAATAAAGCCGTCTCCAAGGCCAAAAAAAAAAAAAAAAAAAGTTTCATTTCTGGGCCTGACTTCAGTGGTGACTCTCCCATGCTCTGAGGCCTGGGAAGAGAGTAAATGCTCTAATATTTTAATGAAAAACAATGCTTGGAACCTAAATAGCGGCTTCTGTGATAAGATTGGATGGGAAAGATACAATAAGGATGACAGTCTAGACAGCATCTAAGAACTTTGGCTCTGAATGGAACAGACTTAGGGGTCAGATCTTGTCTCCACTCAGCTATGTGACCCTCGGAAAAATTTCCATAATCTGTATGTATAGCTATAAAATAGCAACTGAAATTGTACCTATTTTATAGGATTTTAAAATTATTAAATTAGATAATTCCTTTTATCCTATAGGAAGTAAACATCAATAAAAACTAGGAACTGAGTTATTTTTTTTTTATGTTTTATATAGTTTCAGACTTAAGGAAAACAGTACATGGAAATCCTATATACCCTTTACCCAGATTCACCAATCATTTGCTGTAACATTCTGACTTTGTGCATGTATGTTTTTTTAAATCATGTAAGAATAAATTAGAGACATCACACCACTTCGCCCTGGATACTTCAGTATATATTTCCTAAGTAAGGGCAGTGACATTTTCTTACATATCACAATACAGTTATCAAAACCGGAATTTTATTGTTCATGATTATATCTGTTCCCTCCATAATGTTTAGGAGATAGAAGGACTCAATGAATGCTTTGGGAATGAACAAATAAAATGACAAATGATCTCAGTACTAAAAAAAAACTTAGATAATTTAATATTGAAGCATGCCATTATTTAATTCGTAGACCATATTCTAAAATGTCATCAGTTGTCTCAGTTAAGTCCTTTATACCTGTATTTTCCCATTCCAGGATTATATTACTGATTTTAATAATGATTATAATAATTAAGGTTTGGCGATCACAAAACCAACATATCTAGTTATGCAGGTCAGTGGAGGGTGAGCTGAAGCATAGACTTATGTTCATCAATGTCATGTTGTCTTAATAGCTGCAAAAGGCTTTGGGCCAAGTAGAAAGTGTGGCAGTTCTTGGAGTAAGGGAGGTAGGTAGCTTTGTGGCTGGGGTTGAGAGCTATTTTTTGGGACAGTGGAAGCTGTAGAGAGAAAATGGGGGATTAAGAAGAGCCATAGGAGAGCACCGCTTCTCTGAAAATGAGGCTTAATCTAAGCTATACAATCTCACAGATTCTCAAGAAACCTCACAGGTTTTCATTATATGCACATCTTTCCAGGCCAGTGGTTTTCAAATTGTGTTTTTTATTGCTTCCCATATTACGCAAACATTAGATTCAGTTTTGTTTTGTTTTTTTTTTTAATCCAGCTTTCAAAGCGATTAAAATAGACTAAAAGAAAAATACACTTGAACATGTTGTATACCACATTTGACACAGGGGATGGAGATCACTGGTACACTCAACTTGAACTGCTGTGTTTGTTCTCTTTGGGGCAGACCTTGGTATAAAGCTTCTCTTGCTGCGTTTGTGTATTTGAAGATTTTCCTGAGATATTCCTCTGTATTTCCATTTCAAATTTGTTTTTCAGGAGAGTATAGTTGTACTTATTGTTTGACCTAGGGAATATTTAAATTTCAGCTTATAAAATACATATCTATTATAAAGTATTTCTTTTATCTACTTGGTATATATTCATATTTTACTAGAAAGGACTTCTGCTGTTTATATACTCTTTTTTGAAGTTTGAAAATTTTATTACATCCCTTGAGAAAGGCATCTTGGGCTCTTATAACACACACCTCCCCATCAACCTTTGCCTACTTCTGCCTTCTACCAACTCTCTATTCCTATGCATCCCTTCTTTGAGCTACCAGTGCCTGTTCTCTGTTATATCCAAGTCCACAACCATCTAATGTTTCCTTTCTCACTCTAATGTTCTAATGGCCCCTCTCTGACACCCATAAGAACCATTTGTTTTTATGTGTTGAATAGATCATTGGTGCACACCATAACAAATCACACCAACAGGGAATGGAGTAAAAGATGAGTCCCCCTTCTCCTCTTTCTCAAGTATCTCCCAAGAGGTAGCCACTGTTACCTTTATCTGTTTATTCTTTCTGATACAGTATCTGCATATACACCTACAGCACATGTATAAATACACACAGCATATTTCTAAACATGTGTTAATGTTCTGGCCACATTTGCTACACCTTACTCCTTTTTCTTAACAGGGTCTTTTAGAGGTGGTTCCATGTGGTACACATAGAGCTTCCTCTTTCTCTTGAGTGGCAGTTTGCTATTCCATTTCATGGATGCTTCAATGAATAACCTCTTCATGCTTAATTTAGCACACGTAAGAGTATTTCTGTAGGACCAGTTTCTCTAAGTATGATTGGTAGGGGGAAGGGTATGTCCATGTGTAATTTTTTTTATTGCCGTGTATGTATAGTAAGTCCTCACTTAATGTCCTCAATAGGTTTTGCAGCTTTAAGTGAAATGATTTAATGAAACTAACGAAACCATAGGCTAATTAATATAAATAAGAGTTAAGTTCCTACAGCATCTTATCAACATTGTAAAGAAACAACATTAAACAAAATGATGTTTGAGGAGCTGCTGTAATTGACCTGTAACAAACTAGTTTCAGGTGTGTAATATAATATACTATTTATATGTATTACAAAATGGTGATCACAATAAGTCTAGTTAGCATTCTTCACGATACATAGTTCCTTTTTTTTCTCACAATGAGAACTTTTAAGGTGTATTCTAGCAACTTTCAGATATGCAGTACAGTATTATTAACTGTAGTCACCTTGCTATACATTACATTCCCATGACTTATATTGTAACTAAAAGTTTGTACCTTGTGACCTCTTTCAGCCATTCAACTCATCCACCCAACCCCTGCTTCTGGCAATCACCTATCTGTGCTGTGTATCTGTGAGCTCTTGATACTTTTTTTGTTTCTGAGATTCCACATATAAGTCAGAGCATAATAAGGTATTTGGACATTTGAACAGTATTAATTCTTCCAGTCCAAGAGCATGGAATATCTTTCCATTTATTTCTGTTTTCTTTCACCTCTTTGGTTAAATTTATTCCTAGGTATTTTATCCTTTTTGATGCAATTATAAATGGGATTTTTAAGAATTTCTCTTTCTAATAATTTTAGTGTATAAAAACAACGGGAGTTCCCTGATGGTGTAGTGGCTTAAGGCTTCAGCGCTGGTGCTGTCAGCACTGCGGCCTGGGTTCGATTCCCAGCCAGGGTGCTACCCACATACCAAAAAGCAAAAAAAAAAAAAAAAAAAAAAAACGGATTTTTTTATATTGATTTTGTATCCTGCAACTTTAATAAACTTATTTATTAGTTCTAACAGTTTTTTATGGGGTTTTTAAGGTCTTACACATATAATACGATCTGCAAATACTTTCCTTTCCAATTTGGATGCTTTTTATTTCTTTCTCTTGACTAATTGGAGTGACTGGGACTTCCAATATTATGTTGAATAAAAGTGATGAGAGTAGGCATCCTTGTCCTGTTCCTGATCTTGAAGGAAAAGCTTTCATCTTTTCATCATTGAGTATGATGTTAGCTGTGTGTCCATGTGTATGTAATTTTGACAGTAGTTGCCAGAGTGCCTTCCAAAGAAGTTGTGCCAACTACCAGCCTGATACGAGAGTGCCTGTTTACCCACACACTCAACGACTATACCCAAAAAATGTATACATATTTTAAGAAAGAAAAAAATTAAATTGTAGTACTCAATATATACTAATAACAAAAGATGAATATAAGTCATGTTTGACTTCTGCAGTTACAAGAAGTGCTCAAAGTGGTTACCATCAGTGTCCAGACACTTCTGCTTGAGCAACGTTGACCCAAGTGTCCACTTGTATTGATTGCTGCATGTGCCATTTCAGTTTCTTCCCAAAGTACCACCAGTGTAGCCGGTTTTTTACAGTACACCACATCCTTTGAAATCCCCAGTAGGTAGAAGTCAGGGGGCGTTAAGTGAGTAGAACATGGGGGAAACTCAAAAGGTATGCTCGAATTTCAAATACCACTTCAGAATGGTCTTGCACTCCTGTGCTACTGCCATTTTCTTTGGTTATCCTGCCTGTTGCATGATGACGCACGCTGGCATTCATTTGATTAATGCCATCTTTTGAGTGAATGTCATACTGCACATTGCTACCATAATTCAATTCAACTTCAAAAAGTAATACATAGATACTATCGCTTAAAATGTGTATACATTTTTTTGGCACCCCTGTATACTGTGCAATATACACTTTTCAATCTTCAGTTTTCTAGGTGAAATTATATATATCTCTGTAAATTTTGCATTTCTATTATTCTGTTTGAATATCCAAGCTAATCCTCAAATTTTATATAATTATAAATAAGAAAGTACTCTTTTCCCCATACTTCCCCTGTACCCTTACCCCATTTACTTTTCAACTAATAGGCTTTTTTAAAAATTATGTCTAATATTATTTCAGTTGTCTTATTACATTAAATGTACTTTATGATCCAAGAGTAAATATACATATTAAAATATTAGGCTTTTCTAGAATCACTGCTCTGAAATATCCCACATCAGTCAGTCACTGAGTATTAGTTTTCTAGGACAATTCATATTCATAAAATTTACAGGAAGTTATTCTGGGCTCACTTTTATGATATTGGCTATTGTTCTTTTTTGCACCTTCTTTGCCAAACTGCTAAATGTTGGAGTTCCTCAGGATTGCATTTTCAGTCCACTTTCTCATCTCTTATTTTCTCTAGCAGAACCCTTGGCTTTAAATGTTACACGCTATGCCAGTGACTTCCAAATGGATATCTATGACCCAGACCTCAGTTGTAAGCTCCATTTAGTTCAAAGTATTTAAAATTTTTTTCTTGAGACTTTTTTTTTGGAGCCACGTGTTATTCAGAAGTGTGTTTAGTATTTAAATATTTGGGGATTTTTCCAGCTATCTTTTATTACTGATTTCTAGCCTAATTCTATTGCAATGTGAAAACATACTTTATAATTCTTTTTTTTTCTTTTTAGTATATTTTATGGCCCAGAATGTAATCTATCTTAGTGAATGATCCATGCAAGCTTGAGAAGAGTGTGTATTCTGCTGCTGTTAGATGGATTATTTTATAAATGTCAGTTTTATCAAGGTGATGGAATGCTATACATGTCAACTATACCCTTATTGATTTTCTGCCTGCTTGATATATCAGTTGCTGACAGTGGAGCAATGACATCTCCAACTATCATAGTTGATTTCTCTATTTCTCTTTGGTAGTTCTATCAGTTTTTGCATCATGTATCTTGATGTTCTGTTGATAGGTACATACACATTTAGGATTATTGTCTTTTGGGGAAATTGACCCCTTCATTTTCATATAATGTCCCTCTTTATTCCTGATAATGAGGGCTGTCTGGAAAAAATTCAGCCATAAATGCCTCTATTTTTCATATTACATGGCTAGATACTTTCTGGGCAGCCCTTGTATTTTTCTTGTTCTGAAAGTCTTTGTCTTTAAATTAATATACTCCAGCTGTCTTTTGATTAGTGTTAGCATGGTATCTTTTGCTTTTAATCGGTGTCTAGAGTTTCATGTAGACAATTTAGAGTTGGTGTTTCTTCTTTTTTTTCATCTAATTGACAGTCTCTTTTTTAATTGGTATATGCTGACCATTCACATTTTAAGTGATTATAGATATATTTGGATTAATATCAACCATATGTATAACTTTTCTTTTTGTTGCCAGAGGCGGCTTCTTCTGCCTTCTCTGGTTTTGATTGAGCAACTTATAAGATCCCCTTATACCTTCTTTTAGTGTATCAAATATACTTTTTACAAATGTTTCTATTAATATTTATTGCCCTAGAGTTATAATATCCATTTTAAACTAATCTAAGTCTGCCTTCAAACAGCACTATTCAATTTCACATATAATGCCGGTGCCTTGTAACAGATAGCGTATTCCCAATTCCTCCCTCCCATCCCTTATGACATTGCTGTCACTCATTTCACATTCAGTACATTAGCACTGTTAATTTAAACAGTTACTGTTAGATCAATTAAGAATAAAAAATCAGATTTTACCTTTATTAATTCAGGGAGAATGGAGACAAACTTACTATCTTTATAATCAGAGGTGCCCACCAAGTTAGGTTCTTTCCCACCAGAATGGGAAGAGAGCTGTATCTGTTGAAGTTTGCATTTCAAAAAGATGGCTCATAAGTCCTTGAGTAAATAAACATTTCTGTGTTGTGAGACTGACAAGAAGCTTCTCTAACCATTATAAAGATTTGTGTATGTATGAAAAGGACAGAACAATAAGTTCTAAAAAGAAAGGGAGAGGGGGAGAAATCTCTTCCCTTATTTTCAACAGGAAGAATTAAGCCTCTTACCTTTCATTTGTATGTGGTCTTACAAATAGGCTATGTCTAGATGTAGTTTTTGAGTATTTATTCTGCTTGATGTTGCCTGTGCTTTATGAAGATCTATGGTTTGGTATTTGTCATTAATTTTAGAAAGTTTCTGGTCATTATTACTTCAAATAGTTCTTCATTCTCCTTCTGGGCTTCCATTACAGATATGTTATATCGTGAAATTGTCCCATAGTTCTTGGATATTCTGTTCTGGGTTTTTTGTGCGGTTTTTTCCATTCTTTTTTTCCCTTTGAATTTCAGTTTGGGAAGTTCCTATTGACCTATCTTCAAGCTTACTGATTCTTTCTTTGGTTGTGTCCAGTTTACTGGGGAGCCCATCAAGGCATTCTTTATTGCTTTCACAGTGTGTTTTTAACTTCTGGCATTTCTAGTTTCTGAGAATTTCGATCTCTGCTTACATTTTTCTTCTGTTCTTACCTGTTGTCTACTTTTTCCTGTAGAGACCTTAAGATATTAATCATGGTTGTTTTAAATTCCTTGTCAGGTACTTTCAACATTTGTGTCATATCTGAGTCTAGTTCTGATGCTTGTTTTGTCTTCAGATTGTGTTTTTCTTGCCTTTTGGTATGCCTTATAAACTTTTTGTTGAATTCCAGACAATATCAACTGTAGTACGTAATAGGAATTGAGGTAAGGAAACTTCTAGTATGAAAATTTATATTAATCTGGCTAGGGTTGAGCTCTATTTAATGTTTCCTGTAGCTGTAGGTGCCAGAGACTTCAAATTCCTCTAGTGTCTTTGTTTTTGTCTTCCCTGATAACCAGGGCTTCCTTAGATATTCCTCCTCAGAGAGGCTGTGTCTTGAAGCTTCTTCCAGCTGTAACCACTTGTTACACTGGAGCCCTATTGGTGTAGTGGTAAGGTGTTGGGGGAAGGGGGCATTCTAAAATCTTATAATGAAATCTCAGTCTTTTAGTGGTCCTTCACAAGTGTTTTTTAATTACCCCTTCTCCCTTCCCTTCCTTATATGACACAGGTAGGCTAGAGAGGCCTAGAGTTCAGGAAATACCCTTTCCCCAGGTTGGATAAAACTGTAGTGTAAAGTCTTTTTCTTTGGGAAACAGGCCTTGTTTATGGAGAACGCTCTTAAGTTTATTTTGCAAAAAACTACTATTCCCTTTCCCCTGCCAGAGCTAGCAAGGCATCTTTCTCATCTGTTCACCATGAGAAGCAAGTGGGGTTGCTGGAGCTAAGACTGTAACCCCTAGAAGTTTTTTACTCGCCTGCTAGTTCATACTAGGTTTCCAGTAATTCATCATAATTACCATTTGAGTGTCCTACCAGCTTGGCTGCTGCTCCAGGTAAGCAGATCTCAGACTTCGTGAATTCACCTTTACCCAGATTTCAAGGTGGAGTTTACTTTGCACACTCAATTGATAAGCCCAAGGAAAGTCATTAACTTTCATTTTGTCTAGTCTTTTCATGTTGTAAGGCTGGAGTGATAACTTCTCAACTCTTTACATGTTGAAATTGAAACCAGAAGTTTACCTTGAGCTCCATACTCATCTATCTGGTAGTTTACTTCACATATCTACTTGGGCATCTCATACTTGGCAAGCCATAAAAACAAACTTCTGAATTCCTACCAACCTTCACCCCTAACCATCCCATTGCTCAGGCTAGAAACCTGAGCACCATTCCTGATTCTCCATTCTCCAATTTTTACATCTCTACCCATCTGCACATGCTGTCGCTTCTCCCTCCAGCATGTATCTCACAGTGATCCTCTTCTCTCCAGACTCTCAGCCACCACCTTCACCTCTCACTCCAGTGGCATCCTAATAGTTCCTCATCTTCTACATTTTTTGTTCTATATTTTTTTCTATCTAGCATCTAGGAAGATCTGTTTAAAATGTAAAGCACTTCCCATTATTGCCTTATTAAAACCCTGAATGTATTTAGAAAACACTTTTTTATGTTATTCAGGAAGGAAAGCTTTGTCAAATATTTTATGTAAACTTTGTAGAGATTGAGTTAGGGGCTAAATGGAGAAGTTATTTGTTTCCTATGAGCAATACTAACTATTCACAAGAGTTAAAATTTATATTTAAGTAAAAAATTTGTTTACCTTTTTTAACAATTTTTAAAATTACATTTGACATATAATATTATATTAGTTTAAGATGTACAATATAATGATTAGATATTTATATAATTTATGAAGTGATCACTCCGATAAATCTAGTATCCATCTGACATCATATATAGTTGTTATTAAATACAATAATATTGACTATATACTATACTTTACATCCCCATGACTATTTTGCAACTACCAATGTGCTCTTCTTAATCCTTTTTCCTTTTTCACTCATTCTCCCAACCCCGCTCCCATATGATAACCATTAAAATATTCTCTGTGTCTGTTTATCTTTTGTTTGTTCGTTTATTTTGTTTTTTTAGATCCCACATATAAGTGAAACCATATGGTACTTGTCTTTCTCTGTCTGACTTATTTCACTTAACATACTCCCCTCCATCTATGTTGTTACAGATGGCAAGGCTTCCTTCTTTTTTTGGCTGAGTAATATTCCATTGTATATGTGCTAACTTCTTTATTCATTCATCTGTTGAAGGACACTTAGGTTGCTTCCATTATCTTGGGTGTTGTAAATAATGCTGCAATAAATATATGGATGTATATGTCTTTTTGAGTTAGTGTTTTGGGATTCTTTGGATAAATACCCAGAAGTGGAATTACTGGATCCCTCTTTGTCTCTTGTTATAGTCTTGGTTTTAAAGTCTCTTTTGTTTGGTATAAGTATTGGTACCCTTGCTTTTTTTATTTCCTCATTTCCATTTCCATGAAATATCTTTTTCTATCACTTTACTTTCAGTTTGTGTGTATCTTTCTATATGAAGCAAGTCTCTTGTAGGCAGCATATGAAAGGCCTTGCTTTCTTTTCCATTCAACTACCTTATGTCTCTTGATTGGAGCATATAAAGTAATTGTTGGTAGATATGTAGTTATTGCCATTTTACTATTCATATTTTTTATCTTATTTTTTTCTCTTAAAGAAATCCCTTAAACATTTCTTGTAGTACTGGTTTAGTGGTGATGAACTCCTTTAGCTTTTTCTTGTCTGGGGAACTCTTTATTTGTCCTTTAATTCTAAATGATAGCTTTGCTAGGTAATCTTTGTTATAAGTCCTTGCTTTTCATCACTTGGAACATTTCATGCCAGTTCCTCCTGGCCTGTAAAGTATCTGTTGTGAAATCACTGACAGTCTTATGGGAGCTCCCTTGTAGGTAACTAAGTGTTTTTCTCTTGCTGCTTTTAAGATCCTGTCTTTGTTTTTTTAAACTTTAGCATTTTAACTATGGTGTGCCTTGATGTGGGCCTCTCTCTGGGTTCATCTCCTTTGGGACTCCCTGTGTTTCCTGGATTTGAATGTCTTATTTCTTTCTCTAAGTTAGGGAAGTTTTCTGTCATTTTTTCAAATGTGTTTTCAGTTTCTTGTTCTTTCTCTTCTCTTTCTGACACCCCTGTGATGTGAATGTTGGTACACTTGATGTTGTCCCAGAGGTCCTTTAAACTATCCTCATTTGGGGGGATTATTTTTTCATTTTGCTGTTCTAATTATTTTCTGGCACGTTATCTTCCAAATCGCTGATTTGATCCTCTGCTTCGTATAATCTATTGATCCCTTTGATGTATTCTTTATTCCAGTTATTGTATTCTTCATTTCTGACTGGTTCTTTTTTGTTTTCTGTCTTCATTTTTATATTTCCTGTCTCTTTGTTGAAGTTCTCCCTGAGATCATTGAACATCCTTAAAAACCACTGTTTTAAACTCTGCATCTTGTGGATTGCTTGTCTCCATTTTGTTTAGTTCTTCTGGACTTTTGTTCTGTTCTTTCATTGGACATGTTTCTTTGTCTCCTCATTTTGGCTGCCTCCCTGTGTTTGTTTCTATGTATTAGATAGAGCTGCTGTGTTTCCTTTCTTGGAAGAATGGCCTTATGTTGTAGGTGTCCTATAGGGCTCAGTGGCCCAGTCTACCTGGTCACCTGAGCTAAATGCTGTAGATGTGTCTCTGCACATCAATGGGAGGGATTGACCCTCACGGTAATTATTTATGCGGGCTTACTGTGATTACAAGTAAAGGAGCAGTTATGCAAGGGATTCCAGTGGGTATTTGGGGAATTTGTTTGTTTGTTTGTTTACATATTTATTTTTTCTTTCTTTTTTTTTTTTTTAATGTGGGTAGTTCCCTGGCTGGGAATCGAACCCAGGCCACAGCATTGACAGTGCCAACGCCAAAGCCTTAAGCCATTACACCACCAGGGAACTCCTACATATTTATTTTTTAATGGAAGTGATCTCTCTAAATGAAAAATGCAAATGTCTTGGGAGAGAAGGATAAACAAAAAGATTTTTAAGTGTTTATAAATAATTCATCTGACTGATGAGCTTGAATCTTTAAGGTTTGAATAAAATAAAATAATCTGGGCTTTGAGATATGTAATACAGCCACCAAGAGCAACTGTCCCTGTCTAGATCCAGGCCTTTCTACCTCCCACCTCCCTCCCCAGCTCCATACATGCCTTGCCTCAACAAGAAGACTGGGAAATAGCATTAAAGGCTCCATGTGCATTACCTCTGAACACACCAAGGGTGAAGGACTTACTAGCCTTGCCTTGGTTGTAGTTGGTAATTGAAGATCCCTCGCAGTCACACAGCTATTTTCTTCTTAATAGGGAAAATAGTTTAGGAAGGAAATAAGAATTGATAGACATGAAAAGGAAGTCAGACACATTTGAGTGAGTTCTCTGTCATAAGGGACTTCTATGGCATCTGAGAGAAGTGTTTGTCAATGAGTCTGTCTGCGGTCTTTCAATTAAGCATTGAATAGAAACGTTTTTTAAAAGAGAATTCTTTTTACAAGGTTTTCTGTCTCAAGTTTTATGATTTTGAGTACTCTGCATGCCACAGATTATAAACAATGGAAGGTACTATCTTTCCTTCTCTCTCACTCTGTTATTGTTCTTTGGCTTTAAAGCTCTTTTGACACTGCAGTTGGAAATGATGGAATTTGTGCCGCCATCAGCTAAGAATTTGATTTTGTTTTCTGTTCCCTAGTCTGCTGTTCTTTTTGGTCTTGCACTTGCTGTACCCTCAGCCTATACACACTTTGCTGCATCTTTGTATGGCTTCCTCTCTAACTTCATTTAGGTCTTTGCTCAGCATCACTCCCTCAGAGATGTCTTTCTTCCTAAAGTTTTCCCCTTGGCTCCTTTCCCATATCATGCTCTGTTCATTTACCCTGTTTTTTAGTTTTTTCCATGGCATTACTACTGACTGATATTCTGTAATAAGAGTATTCATGGTCTGTTTTCCCTGCTAGTATTTCACTTAGCTCTACAATGTGGACCTTTGTGGTGTTCATGGCCTATCCCTAGTACTGAGAACTGTGCTTGACCCATAGTGAGTGTTCAATAAACATGTGTTAAGTGATTGCACCTTTCTTGCCTATGTCAATTTCTTTTGAACTAACCAGCATTGTTTGGTTTCCCATATTGAACAGTTGACAAAGGTTTTATATTAGACTGTGTGTGTGAGTTTCCTGTTCAACTGTGGAAAATTACATGTCATAAAGCACAGTCTATTAAGATGTGGTACAGATGCCAGACTGGCCTATAAATATGCTGTAGGGAACTGAGTTCCACCCAGAAATACAACACTTCTCCCCTTGCCCAAGGCCATGCTACAACAACCCCAAGACTCCTGTTTTCAGTGAGGGCCTGTTAATGTCCTCAGGGAGAAGGTGGGCAATACTTTTAAGCCAGGCACTTAATCTGGGAGAAAGGCAGGACAGGGACTAGAACAGCTTCAAAGAACTTTTTGAATGAGAATAAAAGAAGTTGTTCTTGCCATAGAGTCTGTTTTAATCATGATTGATGCACTTAGGCAAGGACTCTGGGAAGAGGTGGGCTCTGACAGCTAGACTCCTGAATGATAGGATCCCCTAGCGGAATCAGGGTCCAGACTTCTGCAGAGTTAGTGCCCACTGCCTTCGGTGCTTCCACAATCTGTTGTCAAAATCTTCTCTCCAGTTGCCCGAATCCTGTGCTGGCCTTGGGGATATAGCCCTGAATTAGGTGTCATCTCTATTCTTAAAGACCCTTGAGTCAGAAAGTGGGAGAAGTTGGGTGTACGTCCGCAGGGGACTCCCTGTGTTCTGTCACTCCAAGGCAAGATTATTTACAGGACCTTCCCTTCAAAAACAGCCCTTCTTTAAAGCAGTCATTCCCAGGATTTTGCATTTTGTTAATCAGTAACATTTCCAAAAAGTTAAAGAGTTGTTCACATTTTTTATTATACCCAGGACAAGGATATTATTATTTTAAGTTAAACTTATCATCTACTGCTTGTTACTGTCTTCATTTCATAAAAGAAAGGTCTTTTCTTTTTCTGGTTTTATTGAGAAATAATTGACATGCAGCACTGTATAAGTTTAAGGAGCACAGCATAATGACTTGACAGGTAAAATGATTACCACAAAAGTTTAGTTTACATCCATCATCTCATGTAGATACAGGCACTCCTCCTCACTTAATGACCTACCTGTTTAACAACCACTTGGGCTTACCACCAGTGCTCTAATGCCTGGAATCATTCCCCTTTCTCAATCTTTGTCTTGTTCCTACTGTCAGTATTCACTACACAAAGCATTTGCAATCATGCAAGACTACATATTTCGTTTATAAGCGTGGTGTCATATATCTATTGAAAAATATATACCCTATGGTACCACAACACACCACAAGACATCTGTCTTTATGCTCTTCACTTATCAACCAGTTCACTATTGAGCTAGTCATAGGTCGTTAAAACAAAAAAAAGAAAGAAAAAGAAAAAGATGTATTTTTTCCTCATAATGAGAATTCTTAGAATCTGCTCTCTTAATAACTTTTAATTATACAGTACAGTAGAATTAACTATAGTCACCATGCTGTACATTACATCCCCAGGACCGATTTATAACTGGAAGTTTGTACCATTTTGACCACCTTAATGTAATTTCCCCCTCCCAACCCCCAAAAGGGCATTTTAATTCTAAAAATTGGTAATGGTAACTGCCTAAAATAAAATTGGCTTTATAAAAATTGGTTTCTAAAAAGCTCACTGTTGTGTTTTATTTTTCTCATTTCACCATGTACTGGTGAAACTACATCTTGGACCAGCTTGACTCCAGGACGGCATTGGGCAGTCACCACTTTGAGCACCACCTGCAAGTGCACAAGTCGCACAATGCTCCGTGAGAGCAGCCTCCATGTTGTGTCTTGTAGATTGTGACAGACCAGCAGACAGGACAGAAGATCCAGATTGTTACCGCAGTGGACACTTCCGGGTCCCCCAAGCAGCAGTTCATCCTGACCAGCCCAGATGGAGCTGGAACTGGGAAGGTGATCCTGGCTTCCCCGGAGACATCCAGTGCCAAGCAGCTCATATTCACCACCTCAGACAACCTTGTCCCTGGCAGGATCCAGGTAAGGCCTACTGACAGATATTTGTTTCAGCATCTGCTACTAGACTTGTTCCTGAATCTAATCTCTACCTTGGAGGCCAAATCTATCTCTAGAAGGTCTTTTGGGGACAAGCAAACATGGCAGGTTGCTGCTTTGGCTAAAGTAAAAAATCAGCAAATGAATGGCAAGATCTACAAGGCAGCCAGTTACAGTGCTTAGATGGAATGGAAGTTGAGCCAGGAAAAATCAGTGGCCCTTAGGAGACTGGCATGAGCAAGGTGGCACTGAGGCCACTGGAGATTCATTCTGAATTAAAGCCACATGGTGACAGCCCTTGGCCCAGGATATTTTAGGGATGCTACATAGGACTGACCACAGTCACACAAGGACTGATTTCTTCCTTTTACCTCAGCCTTGTCCAAATGGGCAGGCCTGGTCCAGCTCTTCATTGTGTCCTTTTTCACTCCTGTGAACTGCTGCCTCTGGGTCCCTCAGTTTCATGTCCTTCTATGCCCTGCTTCTCTCTACTGCGGCAGAGCAGGATAGGATCAGGGGCAGGTATAAGAAAGAGAAGAGGAGGGGCTTGAAGGAAAGGAGGGCTGGTGGGAAGCACTGAATTTCAAGGCCCAACACTTAAGGAAACAGAGACTCAAGGGCAATGTGTCCCATGGTGACCAGCCGTGGAGCATGGTTAGTCAGGATCAAGTTGACATTCATGTTTTTGTTTGTTTTTAATTTTTATTTTATTTATTTTTTTAATTTTTTTAAAGGTTTGTAGTAAAACATCAAAATTGAGCCATCTTAATCATTTTTAGGTGTACAGTTAAGTGGCTTTAACTACAGTTCACATTGTTGTACAAACATCACCACCACCCATCTCTATAACCCTTTCATCTTTCCAAACTGAAACTATGCCCATTAAACACTAATTCTCTATTCCCTCTTTCCCTAAGCCCCTGGCAACCACCATTCTAGTTTCTGTCTCTGAATCTGACTACTCTGGGGACCTCATTTTAGTGGAATTCTACAAATTTGTACTATAATGAGTGGCTTATTTCACTTAGCTTAATCTTTTTAAAATTCATCCATATTGTAGCAGGTATCCAAAAAAAATCTTTAAGGCCAAATAATATTCCATCGTATGTATATGCCACACTTTGTTTATCCATTCATCTGTTGATGGATACTTGGGTTGCTTCGATCTTTTGGCTACTGCAAATAATGCTGCTAAGAATCTGTGTGTTTTGAGGCAGGCTTTCTACTATGGAGAATTAAGAAAGGAAAGGATGGTTTTTTCCTTGTGATTGAGTGGGGTTTCAGAACACTTGGATTGCACTTTTGAGACATCTCATAGTGCAGGTAGTAAACACTACCTTATCCTTCCTTTCCCAGAGAACATTCCAGTCATCTGAAATCAGAATTCCTCCCAGCTTATTTAGCTTACTCCTTGTTTGTGAAAGGATGGCTGTTGATTTTGTTGCATGTTTTGCAAGAGGTCATTCTACATAATGATTTATGCATATATTCCCACCATACATAAATCATTTTAAGGCTTATATTTGGTACATTATTTAATAACAGCTAATTTTCCCTCTCCTATTGGTATCAGTTTCAGTATTCTTCTAGAAGAGTAGCACTATTTGTCCCCTAGAAAGTCACCTACAAATAGCAGGTTTTGGAGGTCAGCTAATCACTCCAAGCCGCCTCAAAGAGACCTACTTAATTAATAAAACTTGGTCATTTATCTTCCAAATGTATCTCTGCATACTTTCAAGCTGTTTCATGGGAATAGGGAGGCAGCCAGAAAGACTTAAGTATCTTTATGTTGGGACTTCTGTTTGACTCCCCATGTAGCCCCCAATCCTGGGGGGTTGTGGTGACCACCAGATCAGTAAAAATAAGTGCCTGACCCTGGACCACCTCTTCCCACCCCTGCTGAAGGGGTACAGTCCACATGAGCAGCAGAGCCATTCTGGATGTCAGATCGAGTTGTCAGGTGGAATTTTCCCTGTTCTGCCCAGAGTTCTGCTTAGAAACCCAAGATTAGGAATTTATAATTAAACACTACTTTTCTTAGCAGTCTGGTTTTTAATCTGCACCTTTTATGTTTCCTGATGCTTCTTAGATTGTCACAGACTCTGCTTCTGTAGAGCGTTTGCTGGGGAAGGCCGATGTCCAAAGGCCCCAGGTGGTAGAGTACTGTGTGGTCTGTGGCGACAAAGCCTCTGGTAAGTAACCCTAGGTTATACTGGATGTGCCCTTTTGCTTTGCCCGGACCAACATCATGAAGTAATTTGGTAAGGCGGATAATGGAGAGAGAACATCTGTAGATTTGTAGGTTTCAAAACATGAATTCCATTTTTCTTATTGGGGTAGGGATGTATATAAGCAGAACAGTGTGTCGGATTATTTGTAAATGTTGTATGAGTATGGAATACGTATTGCTGCTAAGAAAGTAATCACTTTAATCTAGTCAGTATTTGCATAATGCTTTGCTATTTCACAGAATGTGTTATTTATTCCCCCCTCACCCTGTTAATTGTTTGTGTCGTTTCCTCACTGTAACCCAATGTGATAAACTGCTGAAATGGAGGAGGAAGGAGCATGTGATTCTGGCTAGAGTCCCAGGGTCAGGAAAGGTCTCCAGAGGCTGAGCGTGTACATGTCAGGTAAAGCAAAAGGGCAGTCCAGCTGATGAAGCCAGGGCCCAGAGTGTTTAATGTCCATACCCCCTATGTCTTTGGGGCAGAGCTCCTGGGCTAGCATGTGGGCATATGGAGACTGGAGATGTCAGGCCCCAAAATTGAGACTTTGGCCTACTAACACTGCAAGCTGTAGAAGATAAGTGAGGCAGACATGGAGGAATGGAGAAATATTTAATAAATTTGTAGTTTCAGTGATGGCTGGGGGCACAGGCCTGACTTCTATGATGGCTGCTTTGTTCCACTTTATTCTGGGGTCACAAAATTCACACTAATTTTGGATACTTTTTGTGGTCCTGGGAGTTTTTTTTTTTCTTTTCATTAAATATATTGGGGTGACATTGGATAGCAAAAATTACGTAGGTTCCAGGTGTACAATTCCACAGTACATCATCTGTGTGCTGCATTATGTGTTCACCACCTAGAAGACAGTCCCCTGCAAGCTCCAGTCCCTCTCCCAGCTTGTGACACCAATTGCCCTATTAGAAATGTCCTGCCTCTGCTCCCACCCCTTATCCTGATAAACCTAGCCCATTCTTGAAGCCCTCACCTGTGCTGCCTCTGTACTTGACCCCCTTTTGTACAGACCTCCCTGAGCATTTGTCACATTCTCTTAAATTGATTCATATAGTTCTGTCTTCCCCACTAGATGGTGCTCTTTTTGTTAGAGCAAGAACCATGACTGGCCCCTTCATCTCTATATCCTCACCTTCTTGCTTGGTGAGGAAAAGCACTCTGCAAACTTTTCAACCAGTGAATAAAGCCTGAACATAATAACACAGAGGCCACAGAATCCACTTGGCTTCACCATTTGTCACTCCTTTTCTGGGCTTAAAGGAACAGCCTATTCACAGGCTCGCATTACCTTTGTCTCCAGATATTAGAGTTCACTGAGGGTTAGAGAGCCCAAGGAAGTACCATGCAAGGAAGGAAAAATGACATCCTTAAAGGCACAAAATTGAGACCCTCCAAATGCATCCTTGGGAAATGGCTCTGCATGCTAGCTAGAGCTTAGGACAATGGGATGTTCTGCAGCTGCTATAAATGGTGATCCTGTGAAATATATCCTCCTAGCAATGTAACCAAAGACATTGGGTTACATAAGACTGAACCAGGAGAGCCTAACCATGGTCAGTCCCAGCTTGGAACAAATGAGATGTATTGCATGTGGAAGCACTTTGTGAACTAAGAAGGGTAAACTGAGGTGGAGGACTCTTTTTAATGTCACTGGTAATTAGAACTTAGAGACACCAAAGTAACCAAGATTAGGAAAGAAAGAACTGTGCTTAATGATGTATTTCTAGGACTGTGTTTCCAAAAGGGTCTGACTAGCTAACCCAAGTAAGCCACATGGCAACTTTCCTTCCCCTTGGGCCTGTACAGTCGTAGTCCTCATGCTGCTTCCTCTCATTTCACTTCTCCCAAGGGAGGTCTAGGGCCCAGCTCATGATTCACATGGGAATAAGTGCAGCAGTGAGACCCTGTGTGCTAAAACAATACATGCATGCGTTTACTACCTGCTACTTGTGGCAGGACAGAGGAGCTAAGTAACTTCACAAGCCTAGGTCAGTAAAGCCAGGACCATGTGCACACCAAGGACAGTACATTTCGGCCATTCCGAAGCTCTTACTGTATGATAGGTCTTTCCTGTACTAAAAGCATTAAGGTCATGCCATTTACCAGCTGTCAAGTAACCTGTCTGGGCTTAAGATTTTCCATCATGCCTCACAGGGCTACTGTAGAGATTGTAGAGAAATTATGTGAAAGACCTGGGCACCACGCTCAGCGTCCAAGCCTGTGGTCGTCCACATGATGCCAGCATCTGACACTACACACCAGTGACTTTGATAGACTTGCCTTAAAGACAGGGCCTGTGACAGGTCACCTTGTCTCTTGGTAAACCACTTCATGTACTTTTTATCCTTTCAGGCCGTCACTATGGGGCTGTCAGTTGTGAAGGTTGCAAAGGTTTCTTCAAAAGGAGTGTGAGGAAAAATTTGACCTACAGCTGCCGGAGCAACCAAGACTGCATCATCAATAAGCACCACCGGAACCGCTGTCAGTTTTGCCGGCTGAAAAAATGTTTAGAGATGGGCATGAAAATGGAATGTGAGTAACAGTATTAAAGAAACCACATGAGTTAACAAGGAGGGAGAAAAGGAGCATGAGTAAAATTTCTGCACCTGACTTTAAAATACTAAGGAAAAAATATCTACTTGGGCTTCATTTTGGTTTACTTTCTGGATCAGCTAGGTGCTTCAGTGACAACGTTGCTAGGATTGGTCAGTTTCCATGGTGTATGTGGAAACCTACTCCAGTTAAATTGGGAGGCAGCACTGTGTAATGGGGTGAACACAGGCTTTGGAGTAAAGCTGACACCAGATCAAACTCAGGCCTGCCACTTAGAAGGTATGACACCTGAGGAAGACACACAGCCTCTCTCAGCAGCAGGGTCTTCGTCTGTGAAACAGAACCCCTTACCTTACTTACATGTGGATCTGGGCTCAGTCATTCTTTCTTTTAAAAGGATTTCATTTTCTTCATTTGTTTCTGGCACATATATCTGCTCTTATACCAGATTGCTAAAGGGAGAGGTTCCTCGGGTGATAAAAAATTGATACCATTAAACAGTTTCCAGAAGTCATGCAGACTTGAGTTGGCCATCAGAATTGTTGTTCTACAATGTGTGGCAATGGACAAGCTCTCTGTTAGAGACTTACTGGGATGAGTGTTTATTATTCTGGAGAGAGTAATTAGCAGATAAGAAGTGAAAACCCAGAGGACTCAGTGTGGACCCCCGCAAGGCCATGCAGATGCCATCCTACATGTCTTCCTAGCCAGTGCCTACCATCTTGAGCTCCTCTTTCTGCCTTTAAATTTGACATGGCATTGTTTGGCTTTGAATTTTCTTTCCTGTGGCTGAAAAGTCTGCTGTGAAAAATGAGCTAGACTTTCTAAAGGAGACCCTTTAACCATTAAGGAAGGGTATATGGCTTTTATTGATTCAAATCTTTCCTCTAAACATGACTATGTTGTAATTTAAGCTGTGCAGAGTGAACGGAAGCCCTTTGATGTGCAACGGGAGAAACCAAGCAATTGTGCTGCTTCAACTGAGAAAATCTATATCCGGAAGGACCTGAGAAGTCCTCTGATAGCCACTCCCACGTTCGTGGCAGATAAAGATGGAGCAAGGTCAGTCTCTGTTTTGACAAAGGGCAACACTGCCATCAGCCTTTGTAGCTGATCAAAGGAGGCACAATGTTTCTTGGAAAGAGGGCTATGTTGCCTGTATGCCACAACCGTCAACCTTGTCTCACCTCATTTCACTGTTTGTGGAGCTGTTCCAGTGAGACCTCTAAACAAGCCTGAGGATGGCTGATTTAAGATGGGTTCAGAATTTTTCCTACTTCAGGGACTCAGATTAATGTCCTATAGTTTAGGCATTACTTATACAGGAAAATAATTCCGTAATTCAAGATTGGAGGTTTTTTACAGTATAGACAAAAGGCCTAAGTGCCAGATGTGGTCCCAAATAGTGCCACAGGTTAACTTACATGTTCTTTTAAATGTAATCTATTAAACTTAATTTAAAATGAACAGAGAGAGAAAACAAATCCAAATGTGTCGTAGAACTAGAGTTGAGAGTGCATTGATGATATTCTGAAGATCAAGTTAACTTTATTTAGCAGAGCAGCTGCAGTTTGCAGTCAGCATGGAAGCCCTGGGGATGTGTGTCTGTGTATCATCCTGCCTCGGGCTGTAGACATAGCTGTGTGCACATCTCATTGCAGAGAGATGGGGGTTATTTAGTCACTTGGCAGCTGAGTCTAATTTGAGCTTTTCTTCTACTCAGCTCCACAGATGTGGAAGGGACAGAGAAATAAAGCATGATCATACTGTACATTAAATGTTGGAAGCTACTCTTGACTTCTTTCTGTCTTAAATAGACAAACAGGTCTTCTTGATCCAGGGATGCTTGTGAATATCCAGCAGCCTTTGATACGTGAGGATGGTACAGTTCTCCTGGCCACGGATTCCAAGGTGATGTTATGCCTTCTCCTCAACCTTTATGTCACAGTGTAGACTGTTTCTCTAACTGTGTGCGCCCACTTCTTCACCTTCAGAGACCAAGTTGAAAGCATGGCCTTCTGCATCTCAGTTTATTTATTGTAATTCAGACCCCTGTGACTTGTTTTAGGAATGCTGATGGCTTTTCAGAAACTCAGGGCTGGCTGGTCATAGTTGTCATAACACAGTTAAGAGTTCAATTGGTGCAAGTTCTATGGTTCTCTTCTCTATTAAAATTATTCCCCCTTAGTACACACATTGGAAAACTATTGGCATGCTGAGGAAATAGCTACTTATCCTGAGATGGCCTTAGCAGCAGCCTCGGTTCCTTTTTATTAGATGGTCTACAGGAGGAAGTTCAACCAGGATTCTAAAAATTCGAAACTGCTAGAGCAAATCAGTCATAGGAAATTTAACTTGTTGTGAACAGAGATATTTGTCAATCCAAAAGAGACAATTGGCTAACTCCTGTGAAGACATTAATAACTAAGGAGGAGGGTTTTATCCAGGCAAGGGAATCCATTGTCTTTCTCATTTCATTGTTCGTGATGTAACCAAGTAATGATGAAGTAGCAGCCAGCATGGCTGAGGTTCTTATTTTTCTTCTGTAAAATTTAATGGCCTGGTAGCAGAGTGCTGGCATTGCTCCTGCCCTTAGAACCTCAGGCTTCCTTCTCATTTGTTCATGTGCATATCGGTGTGCATACTCAGTGCATTAGGACCCATTCTCTTTTGGGAAAGAAAAGGCAAAAATTAGAGCCATTGACTGGCATAGAGAGTTGCCTTCCACCCAGTGGTCCTTAGGCTGGGCTCTGAACTTTCCATCTTTGGGCAGGGATGATGTGCATGACCTGGACACCACACCTGGCTTGCTGCTGTTACCCAGGAGACATTCAGGACAGTGACTGTCTGGGTAGTAGGATGGAGAGAAACTAACACTGAAAGGAAGGCCTGAACAACCATAAACTCTTGAATACCAAGGAATTTCACAACAGCGGTTCTGTTATGCCTTTTTATTGACAACATGCCTTTGACTGGTCTGCATCACATTTTACTTAACCATCCACTGATGAACATTTGGGTTGTTTCTACTTTTTGTCTATCATGAAAAGTACTGCTATAAACACTGGGGTACAAGTTTTTTCATGGACATGCTTTCATTTCTCTAAGAGTAGAATTGCTGGTCTTATGGTAACTCTGTATTTAAACTTTTGAAGAATTACCAGACTGTTTTCCACAGAGGCTGTACCAGTTTACATTCCCACCAGCTGTATATGAGGGTTCCAGTTCTCTACATCATCTCCAACATTTGTTGTTGCCTGTCTTTTTAATTCTAACCATTCTAGTGGGTGTGACCTGGTATTTCATTGTGGTTTTGATTTGTAGTTCCAGTGATGTTGAGCATCTTTTTGTGTGCTTTTTGACTATTTACATATCTTCTTTGAAGAGATGTCTACTTAAATCCTTTGCCCATTTTAAGTGGCTTTTTTGTCTTTTTATTGTTGAGTTGTATGAGTTTTTTCAATATTCTGGCAACTAAACTATTATCAGATATATGATTTGTAAATATTTCCTCCCATTTTATAGGTTGTCTTGTTGTGTAGGATGGGGGGGTATCTTTTACTTTCATGACAATGTCTTTTGAGGCATAAAAGTTTAAATTTGGGCGATATCTAGTTTATATCTTTTTGTTCTCTCATTTTATCACATGTGTAGATTTGTATAACTACCACCACCATTAAGATCCAGAACTATTCCATCACTGAAAAGATCTTCCTCGTTTTGCCCCGTTGTAGTCACACCCTCATAGGAACTGTTTTTAAACCAATATTGTATCCTCATTGACCTGAGGCATTTATGTATGTGTTCATTTATTATTTTTTGTTTAATAGGCTGAAACAAGCCAGGGAGCTCTGGGCACATTGGCAAATGTAGTAACCTCACTTGCCAACCTCAGTGAATCTCTTAACAATGGTGACACTTCAGAAATGCAGCCAGAGGACCAGTCTGCAAGTGAGATTACTCGGTATGAACACATGAAGCTCTCTTCCCAATGTGCATGCACACGCAGTTGCTGTACCATGAGCGTGGGTGGCAACATTTTAACACCCACCCAGTCTTTAATCAAGGATTGTAAAATTGTCACAGTACCCCTGCCTGTCTGTCTCCTTTCAAATTTTAACCATGGGAATGTGGGGAGATTATATATATGGGGTGTGTGTGGATGTGTGTGTGTATAATACAAAATAGTCAAAACTGATTTTCATTCCAAACAATGAAAAAGGACATTGAGTAACTCATTGGAATCAGGGGAAAACCCTTCAGTGGACAGATGTTATTGTATCAGTCACTGTTTATTGTTCCTGAATATTAATAGTTATCCCCTTTCCCAATTCTGTTTAGCCTATTTTTCTCATGTTTATTTTTTCTAAGTAGTGAGTCTAGAGCTTAAATCCATCAGGGTAGGTAGCTATTATGTGATAGGTAGTGTTGGCTGGTCCCAGAATTCTGCAAATGGCCACTGAGAGTGTTTCTTCTCTGTAACCTGGCTCTTAAGTCCCTTTCCTATGGGGTGGCCACTCCTGCCCATCCTGCCAGGCTGGGCAGGTGCACACCTAGGGCCACATGAGTGTGCTGGTCCTCACTTGCAGTCTGATAACAAAGTAAGGTCTATTCGTATCTGTTCTTGGGAAGTTTATTTAACATTTCTAAGCCTCAGCTTTCACATCTATAAAATGCAGAGAATTCTACCTGGGAGAGTAGTTGTAAAAAATAGAAATTACATGTGGAAATAAATAATAAATATATTGCTTAGTGCCCAAGATGATGTATAGATAATATATAGAAGCTTTCATTGTTATCCCTTCTCTCAGCAAGTAGAATATAATTATCTTTCCCCAGTGCATTGGTTTTCTAAATTATGTCTCAGCTAGAGTTCTTTCCCCACTAAGAGCTGTGGGTTCACAACATTTGCTTCATTTTTGCTCACAGGGCATTTGATACCTTAGCTAAAGCACTTAATACCACAGACAGCTCCTCACCACCAAGCCTGGCAGACGGGATAGACACCAGTGGAGGAGGGAGCATTCATGTCATCAGCAGAGACCAGTCCACACCCATCATTGAGGTCGAAGGCCCCCTCCTTTCAGACACTCATGTCACATTTAAGGTGAGTGTATTCAGCTTAACCACATGCCCCAAGCCTCTCCAGCCTTCTGGGAGAGGGGCTCTGTACCAAAGCTCATCTCCATTTTAAAATCAATCCTTGGAGTGAGCTCATTTTCATATTTTGGCATTTGATTAGGATCTTATATTCCAGAACAGTTGTTTCCATTATGAAGCACTTTCACTCATCTTTTGCTTACAGGGCCAGTTGGCTGTGAAGATAACCTTGAAGTAGCCATAGCCTGTCACTGCCCAGAGGGGTTACGTGGTTCTGACTAACATGGGCTGGTAGCTGACTCTTCTGCGTTACGCTTTCCAATGATGGCCTGGCTCCAGCACAGGCTTAGGCAGGCCCCTTTTTCTGCTCCAACAGCAGGCCACTAGCCTTCATGCCTAATCATTGGTCCTGACTTTCCCCTCTTAGAGCCATAGAAAGTAGATCTCAGAAATCATTGAAGAGTGCTGTGAGGTCTCATAGGTCTTCCCCATTCTTTCTTCCTCTGGCTTCACTTGTATGGGACACTCCAGCTTCTCTAAAACCCTCTTAGACTCTAGGTCTCCAGAATGAGTCTTCCTGTTCCCCAGCCCTCTTTACTAGAGAGATCTGGCCAGTCACTTTTAAGAAAGATTGGGTCCCTACCCATTGTTGCCCAATGGTGTCAAGCATATAGGTCACCAGTGGGATTCAAGCTTCAAAGGCACAGAGCTTCTTCTAGAAAGTGGAGCTTCTCGAGCCCAGCCCCAACATGGGGGCTGGTAGTGGGACATCATCCTTCTACTATCTGGGCTTCTGCTCAGCTCTCACTCACTCATACCTGAGATGACCACCTACCAAATGTCTGCTAGCCCTTGAAGTTTGACCTGTTCCCCACTTTGATTTAGACTTGAACCTACGACTCAAAGTAGAATTGCCTTAGAACAAATAACAATTTAGTTGCAGCAATAGTTGAAAAGTGTGTTTGTATGGGTAAGCTGGTGCAGATCCATCATTCCACATTCCAAGGGCTATCAAGCCATAGTTCACAGGGCAAGAAACCATGGGGGCTGGTACCAGCACCCCCTGCGGAGGACACACACTTCATAGGGTGGGTACACACGGGAGCCTCAGCATCAGACAGTGACTCTGGCTGCCATGATATTGAAATGCAATGAAAATTCTATCAACTAATGAAGGCATTCCTGTTCCTCTGTTATCTCCTGTGCTGTGTACCTTCTCATTTCAAGCTGACAATGCCCAGCCCAATGCCAGAGTACCTCAACGTGCACTACATCTGTGAGTCTGCGTCCCGCCTGCTTTTCCTGTCTATGCACTGGGCCAGGTCAATCCCAGCCTTTCAAGCACTTGGGTAAGTGGCTTTTTTCTCTGCATTACCTCAGACAGGGCCTTCTCCTCTCTAGGAGTAGCCTAGGAGATCTGAGGGCCCTTCGAATTTATGCACGTCAGATAAGGGCATACTGTTTCGCAGTGCACCATCCATGCCATTCTGAGTATAAATACCCAAGACAGGTATGAAAGCTGACTTGGCTGGCCCCTTCCTCCCTGTTGCAGTCCCAGCTCCTCCCTCACAGGGTTTGCAGGCCCTCAGTTCTCTTCTCAAGCACAGATGGTAGAGTGTGTCACCTCCCTTCAGAGTCCCCACTCAACTCTTAGTCCTGTGGTCACTGCAGCCTCTCAAGACAGCCATGCCAAGACAGCTGCAGATTTAGAAGGCTGTAGGAAATGACAGTTGAGTCAGACCTCTTAAAATTTCTCGATATATAAGTTTAAAGAATCTAAAAGAATAGTTCATCCTCAGAGAGATTTAGTTAAAAGATTCTTAGACGGTGATGTTCTTGGAGAATGATTTTAGATACATCATAGACCTTCAATGCATACTTGCCGAATCCACTTGTTGGGGACATGCTGGGGCTTGGAGAAGTACCAACATGCATTGCACCCACCCTCACCTCTATGTCTCCAGGCAGGACTGCAACACCAGCCTGGTGCGGGCATGCTGGAACGAGCTCTTCACCCTTGGCCTGGCCCAGTGTGCCCAGGTCATGAGTCTCTCCACTATCTTGGCGGCCATTGTCAACCACCTGCAGAACAGCATCCAGGAAGGTAGGGCTGGGACATAGCGGGTATGTCTCCATCTAGGCTGACCCATTGCACATTGGCCAGCTTTAGTGTTCTACAGCATCAGTAGGCTGAGGGGTATTTTAAGCTATAGGACCTTTACCAGTCAGAACATTCAAATTTCTGCCCAATTGCCTTCTTTTCATATAATGAATATGAAAGGGGAAAAACAAGGTAATTGAAAAAAGTTGCCAATTTTATCATACATAGGCATTTAATGATGTTTTCAGAATAATCATTATGTTTTCCTTTTCATTAACAGATTACCCTTTCATGTGTAATATCGCACAGATCCTCACTATCCTGTAGAGCAGCAGTTCTCAACCTGTGGGTCGCCACCCCTTTGGGGGTTGAACGACCCTTTCATAGGGGTCGCCTAAGACCATCGGAAAACACATATCAGATATTTACATTACGATGCATAACAGTAGCAAAATTACAGTTATGAAGTAGCAATGAAAATAATTTTATGGGGGTCACCACAACATGAGGAACTGTATTAAAGGGTCGCTACATTAGGAAGGTTGAGAACCAGTGTAGAGACTATTATCTTAGTGTTGCATATGGGGAAACTAAGGTCCTGGTAAGATCCCTGTTTGCCCCAAATGAAACAGCAAGTAGAAGAGTTGGACCGCCAACCTGGGTCATGCAGACCCTGGTCCAGGACAGTTACCTCACCCAGCTCCCTGTACAATGAACAGGTGATTCTCTTCTAAGATCTGGAGCAACCATCTAATATATGGTGGTCAGATCCCAGCGTGTCAGGACTAGGAGACACCCAGTTCAGTCTCTCTACATGGTGTGTGTCCACAGCACACTAAAGACACTATCTACTAGACAGAGCATACCCAGGTTTGAAACTAATACATTTCTACACTTAGAAGCTGAATTGGAATTAGCCTGCACCTGTAATTGGGCATTCCAGGTGTCTGAAGTCTAGCAATGTGAGTTACCTAGTCACACCTTTGTTTCTATAGCTGTTTCTTTGAAATAGTTACAAAGGTCCTTTTTAAAACCCTTCACCATTTTCTTGAATTAAGTTAGATTTGTTCAGAAATAAGCTTTAGTTTTATTTTTAACTGAATATAGTAATATTGGTAACCCTTAGCAAAGTCTTGTCATGAGGATTAAATCAGATAAAATTATTTTGAAAAAAAAAATGCCAACATTTCAGTTTAACAAATATATATTAAATGCCTACAGATACTTAGAAAACCTTATTATTGATAAGGACATACAGGTCTTAAGCACTACCAGTCTGCACTTCTAGGTCAAAGGTGCTGCCCAGGGTGGGGCCATGACAGTGGAAGTAGGGTACCTACTGCCACTTCATCTTTAACTGGAAAATGAAGCTCTTGACCACCTTGAGATAACTGGTTGTTTTTTGTTGTTGTTGTTTTATTTTTTCATTAAAATGTGAAATTACTCTCTTCTTTCAATCTATGACCCCCTCAAAAAAACTCATGTTACTATTCTCAGCCTTTCTCAGAGAATCTGTGATATTGATTTCTAGATAAACTTTCTGGTGACCGGATAAAGCAAGTCATGGAACACATCTGGAAGCTTCAGGAATTCTGTAACAGCATGGCAAAGCTGGACGTAGACGGCTACGAGTATGCATACCTTAAAGCTATAGTTCTCTTTAGCCCTGGTAAGACATGGTGGTGATGCATGAGTTTCCCACTTGTGTCTACTGATGTTTATGCAAATGAACATACTGTCAGGTCATCAGTGATGTAGAGAGAGCCCCACCAGATTGTATGGACTGAATGTTGTCATACTAGGTGTGCTTTGCCAGCTAACATAAATACATTCATTCTTTTAAATTCTTGCCTTTATAGTCCCAAAGATACTAAATAGATTTAATCTGTATCTAAATTAAACCACTGGCAAAACAGGGACATAGCATAAAAAATAATATTCTACCATCCTGTGTCCTTTTTGTTTTGTTTGGGGTTTTTTTTTTTTTTTTGGCTCTTTGCCAATTTTCAGGTTCCGTTAGCATATATAACCCAGTACAAATTGAAACTGCACACACATTTACCCTTAGTCTCTGTGGAGGGCAATAGCAGTAGTCACAGGGCACATGAAAAGGTGTGGTCACAGCAGAAGAAGAAGAGTCAGCAGGATTATTGGTGGAAAGTACGAGATGGCTGGGCTGGGCTGGCCTCACCTCACTTTTATTGGCTGTTATCACAGAGCCTCCTGAGAGGTCACTTGGGTGACTATTGTCCTGACCATTGTCCTTAACAGCTGGGTTTGGACACAGCTTAACATTTCCCTCCGTCCCAAGCCCTCCACTCATAACCAAATTGCTAACAAAAATGAGAGAAATTATGTGATTAAATAGCTAGAAAGTAAATATTTCTAATTTCATATTTTAAAATCTGTGTTTTCTAGACTAGTAGGGAGCAAAATCAGAACCAGGAGGTGGGGCTGCTGAGGCTGGAATGACCACTTAGGAGCCGAGCCCCCTCCTGTTCACCTGCAGACCCTGGCTGAGCACAGAGGAAAATCCAGTGTTCTAACAATAATATTCAGATCTCTTTGGCCTTCAAAGTTCAATCTGTTGTACTTGAGAAATTTGTCAGAAGTTTGATTAAAAATAAGTACTAAGAAGTCTATAAGGGAGGCTTTCCAAAGACAGAGGGCAATTTGGGGGCACTTTCTCTTTTTAGATCATCCAGGTTTGACCAGCACAAGCCAGATTGAAAAATTCCAAGAAAAGGCACAGATGGAGTTGCAGGACTATGTTCAGAAAACCTACTCGGAAGACACCTACCGGTGAGGTGCACAGATACTCTTGATCGGGGCCTGGAGGAGTATGGCTGGGATTGTAGTCGGAAATACAAATTATGTTAGCCTTCTCGTTTCTAGCAGCCTGTTCATTTGATCACACTTTAAGTTTTGCATTTTATAGGTGGTAATGGAGTACGGAGAGTGCTAGGTAGGGAGGGTCAGGAATACCAGGCCATCCCAGTGTTGCTGGGTAACTGTGAGCAAGACCTTGGATTGCTCCTCTGTGACTTGGGGGTTAGAGTGAATGCTGTGTGATATCCTGTGGGGCTAACATTGTGCATGAGCCATGGAGACTCCCCCTTTCCAGAACATTTGGAAACTGCCCCTCTTCCATATCCACTAAGAGGCAATGCTAGAGTACTTGACAGAAAAGTTTTCGTTGACAGAAACCAAATCTGATCCTATAAAGTAATTTTGCCCTCAGATAAACTGATTTTTAAAAGTTCCTTTATTTAGATGAAATTTAGTTGTTAATAACGGTTGAACTCAAAAAATATCTATAAATGAGCCTTTCTCATGCAGATTTGAACAGGAAAGTTATTCTGAAATAGAGCAGAAACCACAAAAAAAAAAAAAAAGAAAAGAAAAAGAAATAGAGCAGAAATACCTGGCAGGCTTTCCAGCTAAGGAGTTTCCAGAAGAGTTCTTTCCCCGTGACCACTTCCAACCCACTGGAGGCTACATGAATTTCTGGGACCCTTTCAAGCAAATTATTTAATATTTCCCTTTTTACCCTGTATCCTCAAAATAAATGCTGCAGCAAAATTGATCAGAAAGAGCATGGCCCTGCCTTTCCAAACTGTCTCCCGTGTAGCACCTCAGTCCACAGGTGCCTGGTGGAGAAGCTACCCCAGGCCTGTGAAGGATCATTTCTCTGGTGTAACTGGGGGACTTCTTGCTGGTCCTGCTGGCAGAGAGCCTACCTCTGCTTTAGGCACACCTCCATGGCCCACAGGTAGCTTTTGCCAAAACAGGATCCAGCCACTCACTGGAATCACTGGAGACTTCAGCATGAATCTAGAATGTTTTCCAGCTTCAGTTACATACAGAATGGGACTGTCAGTAATGTACCCACATATCCAGCTATGTGTGGAGGCAGGCTATCCCTGAGGAGGCCACAGGCCTACTCCCACACAGTGCCTGCACCCAGAAGAGGCTGAAAATGCCCCTCTGGAGGTTGCTGGCAGAGCCTCAGCACACTAGAATCACCTTGACAATAGCATCTCTGGTCTTTGAAAAGAGATGTTCTGAAAAAATCTTGAGTCACTCTTGGTCCATTCAGGAATTCTAGGGGAGAGGAGGACAAGTCAGGAGATTTGGGACCAAAAATGAGATTAAGGGAGGCTTCCTCATAGGATTCAGAAACTCACTCAGACAGTTCCCAGAGATACAGCTCTAGAATGGTTAACATCCTGTTTATAATTTATTTTTAGTCTTTCCTACCCTTACGCTTTTTTTCATACCATTTGTTCCTCCTGAAATACCTTCCCATTCCTCCCCGTTCTTTGCATCTCTGCTAATAGACATTTTAGCCAGCCTCTAAGGCTCAACTGAGATGTGCCACGCTCCAGGAAGTCCTTGATTTGCCCATGCTGACTTCCTGACACAGTGCAGCCGGTCAGCCCCTCCAGGTCTGTGGTCGTGTCCCCTTACACCTTTGTGTGCCCTGCAAGACTCACGGTGGCTGGGTGAATGGATGATGATGTCCGAATGCTGCTTGCATAATGTGAATATATTTTCCCCTTTTTAAAAATAATATAATGTTCACTGTACAAAAAAGTTAGAATATTAACTGTGTAAATACCACTTTTTAGAGCAGGCCTGGGCAGTCTTTTTTAGGTAAGGGCTACTTCTCCAAGTGTCGTGGTCCACTAGCTATTTTATTATTCAGGCCATCACCCCCAAATTGCTTGGCACTCCACCAGAGGACCACAATCGACACTCTACCCTGGTCTAGAAATACCTGTTAATATCTTATGCATTTATTTCCAGAAATATTTTATGTATGTGTAATTGGAATCATAAGATACAAAATAAGGTTTTGTTTTTTCCTTTTAATATTCACTCATCTTTGCGTGGCTGAGGAGATGATATAATTTAACATTCCCTACCAATGAGAACATAATGTTTCCAGACTAGGCTAGCACTGCATTGTGTGTCCTTGTACACTACTGAGAGCACTGGCTTCAGATAGTGTCCCTCAGCCCTCCAGACAGGGTCATGGTGCACCCTCTAACCCAAGGTTTCTTTTTTGTTGTTGTTTTTGTTTTTGTTTTTTTTGCTTTTTGGTATGTGGGTAGCTCCCTGGCTGGGAATCGAACCCAGGCCGCAGCGCTGACAGCACCAGCGCCGAAGCCTTAAGCCACTACACCATCAGGGAACTCCCCCAAGGTTTCTTTAAAACCGAAACAATTGTTTTATTTTAAATTATAATGCTAAATAAACACTAGAAATTAATAAGGCATTACAGAAAAAGTTTTAATATGTAAGATCACTCCAAATCTCAATACCCAAAGGCCAACCATTAGCATTCTAGTGTACATCCTCTTGAATACTCTATATAGATGTGCACACAAATGAATACAAGTGCTGTTGTGCAGTACTTGTTGCTGTACAACCTCCTTTCAGGTTTTTATTCAGCTACATGTAATGGACTTCTTCCCTTATCAATGAATATATGGATCTTTATTCTTTTTAATGATACATTAGTAATCTGTTACATAGAGACACCATATTTCTTTTAACTTATCCTCTATTAATAGATTTCCTAATTTTCCTTTTGGTGGGGGTGGGAGTTGTTATAAACAATGAAGGGAACATATTATGCATACATCTTTGCACTCACTTGACTTTTACTCTCATGATAAATTCCTACAAGAACTGCTGAAATCAGAAAAATGAGAGGTAGACAGTAGATGGTCTATTGTTTGGTTCATTTCTGAGCAGTGCAGACAGGACCCCTGGGAGCCTGTCAAGGGCCAAGTCTAAAGGGTAGTGTGAACCCTCCTTTCTCTAATGACTCTCCCTCTTACAGATTGGCCCGGATTCTTGTCCGCCTGCCTGCACTCAGGCTGATGAGCTCCAACATAACGGAAGAACTTTTTTTTACTGGTCTCATTGGCAATGTTTCAATAGACAGCATAATCCCCTACATCCTCAAGATGGAGACAGCAGAATACAATGGCCAAATCACTGGAGCCAGTCTATAGTGCATACCACACATCTGCTGAGGAGTAAAAGGATCCTCCAAGGACCACTCAGAGACAAAGAAAATGAAGTAGTGGTATTTTGGTATGTGCAAATATTTCCAGTATGTTAGCTACTTCCTACCTGGTTTCTTCTTATCTATTAATCCCAGACAGTAGCAACTAAAAGACTAGTAGGATCCTTTCCTGCCATAAGAAAATGTTTTAATGCCTTTTGATGAAGCAGCAGATTTTGGAACAATCTTTTAACTCAGTTTATATTTAGAAATTCTCAAAGGGCAAAAAATGAAGTTTTATAATGTCAGAGACTAGTATTAAAACTAAAAGAACCTTAAGAGAACAGTATGTGTGTATATATATTAAGAATGTCCTTGGAATTAATAGCTACTAATTACCAGGGTAATACTAGCACTTTTTAAGCACTTCCTATCGATGTGTAATGTTAGCAACATATTGCCTATGGGCAGGGCAAATGGAAACTGTGTATGTATGTCTTTTGCCGAAATGCTAATAATTTCTGTGAAAATGCAATAGGGTACAGGAGACAATCATTTACATTTAAGAAAAGAAGGCATCATTCCAAATTGTATGCACACTTCGGTGGTATTGAACTAAATTCCTGTGAGCAGATGAAAATGTGGTTTATCTGTATCATGCAGTAAGTGGGAGTATACTGGCACAGTCAATGGTGATCAAACCAGAAGCCTCCTCAGTCATAGAGCTGATGCTTGTCACATTTCCTGACCTCTGGTCGTGATCTGTGACAGGCGTTTGCTGGCTCTCCAAACCTGGAGCATCTTCTGGTGACTGGTTCTCAGAATTGGATTGTAACCAGTCAGATATTAACTGCCAATTCTTGCAGCAATTGACAACATCCCCAAATCACCTCCGCCACTTTGGCAGATGGAGCCTTCTGACCAAAAGGTGCAAGGTGGGCATTTTAAACCCTGACAGTACTTCCTGAATACAATCTGGGGTGACTGCATGGTATTCAGATGGAAGGGCATGGCTGCCTTGGAATGTGAGGGTTCCCCTCTCAGGGGTTTCCATTCCAAATGCCCCCTGAGAAGGGCCTGTGTTCCTACAGTTCAGTACAACTGAGGGGGAGTGGGGAGGGGGTATATGCAGGACCTTGCTACCAGGCCAGGACAGTGGTGGTGAAGCTAAATGGAAGGGGTCTCTGTTGACCTTAAATATCAGGGTTTTTCAGAATGTCTCCAGGCTCAGCATCTCCATTGGCCAAGTTTTTTAAGGTACTGGCACCTCATGCACTTTGATTTCCCCCATGTGTGTGTCAGCAAACAAACCTTGGAGCATTTTAGATGATGGATGCAGAAGCAGGTGGCCTGCTCCTTATAAAACAACCCTTAATTCCCCAAAGTTACCTTCTTTCTCCTAAGTTGTAGCGGCCATCGTTTACAAGAACAGACTGTGGTTATGAGGAAACACTGTCTAGAAAGGAGCATCCATAAATTCCCATGAATGTGAGTAGCAGCAACCATTTCCTGTTTGGGAAGTGGTGTGTCCAAGATGAGGTCAGGTTTTTTGCATTTTCTTTTTGTGTACCCAAAAGAAAGAAAATAAAATATAACATTAAATTTGCATTTCTTAAACCTTTTGATTAAATGATGTCCAAAAAGATCCCAGTGCACTCCCTGTCTCCCAGGCATTCCCTGGTCTAGCTCAGGCCCTTGGTCAAGAGCTGTGCATGGATGCTGGGCAAGCCAGCTTACAGCAAAACAGGATGGATGCTTTATTCTGAAGTGTTAAAGTACTTTATGAAAGTTATTTGTGGGAACAGGGTCTCCAATGTCTAAATTCCAGTTTGGATTTAATTATTTAATTATATCATTTATAGTTCCTGCTTTGAAAGCAAATTTTGGAGAATAGCGAGGATGCCCATTATAAAATGATGGAAAAGATTTAATTTTGCCAGCTTAAATTTTTGATTTTTTAACTTTGCGGTGATTTAAATTTCAAAATTTAAGACAAATAACTGGCCAAGACAATGGAATTAGGGCTGATTTGTATCATTTCTGAATGATACAGAGGGCATTCTGAAGCATGTTCATGCATCTTACACAGCAAATTGCTTATTTTTCTCTTCTTTGATTTTTGAATGCAAACATGTCTGTTGATCATGGAGTGGCTCCCTGGAAATACACACTGTCACATCTTTCAGATCTGAGTTCATGGTGCTGGTGAAACAGTCCACACCACCCAGTTCCCTCATTCCCAAGGGCAGGCTGTGGGAGTCCTGTGTCTGTTAGGCTTTTAGACTTGGGTTGACTTAAGATACTGGGGCAGCTTAGCCAAGACCTAGACTACAGTCCTTGATGAAACTACTTAGATATGCTGGGAAAATAAGGCGATAACCAGCAGGAAGACAGTGAACACTTGGATAGGGAAGTACCACACTCCACTAAGGCAGCCCTTGAGAACAGTCGATTTAGTTCGGAAGTTGCTGGTTCTAACCTGGTCCTGCTTCTTGAATCCCTCCGCTGATGGTGGCTGATTCCAGTGGACCAAGTTGGGCCTTGAACATTCATTAGTTTTCCGTGTCCTCTTGGCCTTACTCTGAAGTGGCCTGTTCCTTAAGGATCATGTCCACATTTCAAGCATTTGACAGCAGGTGTATTCCAGTTCTTATCAAATTGGTTAAAAGAAGTAAGCTCAAAGTTAATTGTTTAAAGGGACCCCAAGCAGTTATTTGGGCTTAACTTTCACAAGGCTTTTAACCTTTTGTCAGTAGTTTGTGAAACTAGATTTATTGAAGTAAGACCAGTCCTCAGTCCGCTAAATCTCTTAGTGAAATAAGCCAGGATTCTTTGCCATGTAGTCTATTCAGATGTCCCCTTCTGCTGGCCTAGCCACTCCTCCCTCAGTGAGCTATACTGGCTAAAGGAGGTAGGGACAAATAAACACCATCACTTCATGATGAAATGGGCTCTTTTACAGTGCCATCTTAAGGAAATGTTAGACAGTCATATGTTCACATTTGTGGAGTTAATTACATATAATCATAAAACAGGACAGGAAGAGACTTAGAAAAAGACCAAATTACTCAAACAAATACTACTTTTCAAGTTATTTCTGGAAAGTATTTTTAAGGCAGTATGTTACCACCCTTCTAATTTGCAATTTGTGTTTATTGGGGGTTACATTATTTATTGTCTCACCTTTGCCACAAGGTTGTGGTTGGGGTTCTTTTGTTTGGGGTTTTATATTTAATTTCAGGTGTAGTCACTTTGTAAGATACATAATTGCCCTCAAGAGGGATTGTTTTCTAACTTGTCATTGTCAGTATTAAATGTGGACTCTATTCTGAGGCAGTTGTCACCAGTCATGGTGATGGCAATGGCCATGTCTACTCTGGGCTCCCTGATATAGAAGCGGCATACTCGCTAGAGCTTACCTGTTTTGCTTGTTTTGGGACAGCCAACACAGGGAGCCAAGAATTAGAAGACTTCTGGCTGTATCTAGTGCTTTTATTCTAGGAAAACCACATCCTAATCCTTTGAGGGAGTTTCCAGCAAAGCAGTCCTACTCCCTGCCTGATAGGCAGCCTTTGGCTATGGATCCAAGTTTTAGCACCTGGTTAGGTTAGAGTCCAGAAGGTTGTGGCCTCCTTTCCAGTGGAAACAGCCTTATGTGCAATGGGGCTACAGGTGACATTTCAACTCTTCTCTGAGCCCATGTCATGAAAAGTGTCATCTTCTGGCATTCTCCTTTATCTTGGGCCCTTTAGATCCTAGGTCTGAGCAGGCAGGGCAAATGCCCTCATACTCTGTCCCACTTCCATTCCCTAGATTGTGTGGCTCTTTGACAATGTCTTAACTTTTATGTGAATTTGTAATTAAGGCAGTGGGTTTGGGTCTCTTGTACACAGGGTTCTGGACCTCCCCGTGTGCCTCCCACCAGCATGCACGTCTGCGTGTCCAGCCCTGAGCTCCCTCAGCGCATTGTGCGTGTACAGATTTATAGGCTTGTATGACTGAATGAATGTACATGTGTTTATATCTTCTATATATGTACAGTGTATATAGTGTGTGTACGTGTATATAGATGTATATTATGTATACAGACATGTAGCCACATATTCCAAACTCCTTATGTTTTAAAGAGAATCTATGATAGAGTTGCTAAAGCAAATTGATATGGGTGTTCCAAGGTCCCTCAGCAGGATAGATTTGCTGAGATTTTCTTAACTCCATTCTCCTTTGTGTGAGACTGGCTTGGGAAAAGCCATGAAGTCATAATGTCCACTCTGTACCAGGGAAAGTTCCAGACAGAAAAGGTCCTGATAGGATGACATTGTGTATTCTCTAGGTTCAGACAAGGGCTATGAAGCTGGATGACCATTTATCCTAATGTCCAAAACCTAGGTTGGGATCTTTAACCTGGTTGTCACACACCTATTTATGGCCTAATTGAAAGGAACTTGGTAGCTTAAGTCATAGGCCTTCCTATTCCCAGATACTTGCTCTGTCATGTGGTCAGTTTCAGAACAGTCTGTGTCATGGGGCCAGGCTCCCAGTATGGTAGCAATTACCCGACTGGTTCTGGACTCAACAAATGGTGGGCACTCTCCTGTGGCTAAACAAATTCCCATCTAACGCCAATTGCCAACACACAGACAGACACACACACACACACACACACACACACACAAAAACTACCCATTCTTTAAAAATAAGCATGAATATTGATGGCTAATTTATGGCCTATAAATTACAAATCTTAATTACTTCTCTAACTATATAGCATGTGAATGAAATCCACTGATGTTCTATAAATTATGATTTTTAAATTTCAAATAAAAACTGCATTTTAACATGGATACATATGTCCTTAAAGCTACAGATGCCAAATTTTCCTTGTCCAGGTCTATTCTGATGAATTTCCCTCTTAATCGGGCTTTAAACTGAGACGCGGCACTCAGGAGCCAGGGCCCAGCCCAGCAGTAGTTGCTGAAAGACCTGGTAATAAGCACAGGGGGCCTGACTGGTGGGAAGGTTGAAAGCTGCCTGCTGAAAGAAATCACTGGATAACTGCAGAACTCATGTGATCCACGGGTTGCTTTTATTTCTCTTTAAATAAGCTACTGAAATGTTTGAAAACACTTCATTGAGACCATAGTACTCAGTGCCTTTGTGAGACTGGGCCATTCAGCCTTCAGCTTCCCCATCTGTGATGTAAAGAAGCTCCTGCTGCTTCACAGACCTCCCAGCAGTGATTGTCATCTTTCCTGTGTCCTTGCCTATTGTGACAATCACACTATTAAAGGTGGCTTTCCAGTTAAAATAAGTGGAAGCTTGACAGTCTCTAAATGAATCTTTAAAATAAAATTTTTCCTTTGGGGCTTATCTTAACAGCAATCTAAAAATAATTAAAACTGTGAGCTTAAAAAATATCTTTGGGGTGGGTAATGTGTTGTTTTTAATGCCCAACTATACTTTCAATTAAGCTAATAATTTTGGTGTCTCAATATTTATACATACAACATAAGGAAAAAATGCTATAAAAATGCTAAAAGAAAATGCTCAGCAACATTTATCAATTGACAGACTGATAAAGCTTAATATCTGAATAACATTTGGAATTAGCAGGCTTTACATGAAAAATGGCTTTTCTTTAGGAAAGTATAGTCAGTTGTCATTTTAACAACCAGAGCATTCATAGACTCAGATGCTGCTGCCACATACAACTCAAGTGCTGGAATATTTTTCTACAGTCCCTGTTCTCCCAATTATCTTGTAAACCAGTGTTCAACTAGTTTTATAACTGAAAAGCTGCACATTTTTTCATAGTACAAACCATAGTTTTTACCTGTAGTTTGGACCTCTCTCGTTAAAATGTAGCTGCATTACCAGCCCTTTTAAAAGACGTCTGTTAAAGGAAAGTTCGGGTGTTAGATTTTCTTGGGACCGTTTCTGTAACCTCTTCCCTTCCCAATATAGAAAATACTGTTTATGCCATTGCATTTTAATTCCAGGTTTAAAACCTGTTGTAAGCTGTAGATTGAAATCAGCTTTGTTTATGTGATGGCATTTAAAAAAGCATGATTCTTTTTAAACTGAATTTTATATCTAATCAATGTCTTCAGTCTTGAAGAATTATTTGCATTGTTGTGTTTGTATATAGAGTATTGCAGTGCATGAATTAGCTTTATGCATTTTATTAAATGCTCTTTCAATGTGGCATTATTGTTGTGGCTTAATACTACTACCTAAATGAGGTTTATACTATTAAAAGTTAATTAAAAACTAAATGTGCATCCTGCTCATTTTTCCTCATAATAGTAATAACAATAATGCCTAACCCCCTAGAATCCCCAGTGCACTCTGACTTGAATCCCAAGTAGGTGGTGAGGAAGCACCCTGGTAGTCAGAACCCTATAGCTCTCACCTCACTTAAAATCAGCCAAAAGTGACTTACTCCTGTCCATTTGATGGCTCGCTGGACTTAGGTTTCTGGAGCAGCGCAGTGCTTGAGCTGCCGGACTTCACAGACTACCTTCACAGATCCACAGAGAGCCAGGCCTGAACCCACCAGACTCATGCTGTAAGGATATTTGTATCCAGGGTGAAAATGTATTCTTAAAGACTCAGAAGTCTTCTGACCTCTCATTTTACAGGTGAGGGTTCTGAGGTCCAAAGTCGGGTTCTTGGCAGAACCACTGGCAGCCATGTAGCTTTAAAGGGCCCTGCCAGGTACTACTCAAGGTGAAAACTGGTCACTTCAGAACAAGGTCGAAAACCATCTGGCAAACACTGCTCATACAAAGAAAATTAAGAAACTGTCAATCATAAAATCCTCATAGCAATCTTCTCTATGAATTTTCTCCCATTTCTGTAAATTTTAAACCCATCTTTGATCATGATTAAAGTAGGAAATGGAAGACAAAGATTTAAAGAGATAGTAATGCCCCTGGTGGTATTTATGTCCATGAATCACTATTGGCTCTCTATGAACTAGTACATGCAAGTGAACAGCAGCACTGTCCCATCAGGCAATGGACATTTATTATCGCTCTAAAGAAGGGTCACTAGCTTGGGCACTCCTAGTTTTGCAACATTTCTGGGCCTTGTGGGCCACAAAGAAGAAATATAAGGCTTTCTGTCTCACCAGCTATGGAGACAGACCAAAAGGAATGAACTCTTTCTGAAAAGGACTGGCAGCCCAGTAGAAAGCCAAGTCAGCTGATGTGAAGGGTGGAGTTGTTGGAAACATTGCAGGAATTGAAACCAGCACCCTCAGGAGGGATTAGAATGAAGGACAGATTTTTTTCTAGCCACCCTTCCTCCAAAGTAGTGATGGGAGCAAGGACACCAGGGTGCTGAATTTCAACTTAACACCCACAAAGGAGGTAAGCCAGCCTGTTACACATGAGACCCACACACATACCTTCACCTCCTAGTCTACCCAAAGCCATCACCCTGAACAAAGGTCTGGTACAGAATCACAGTAAACCATAACCTGAGCACCAAATGTAAAAACAGTCAAATTTCTCTCAATTTAATGGGATCATCTCCAACATTCATATAAAACACAGTCTAGTTTCACATCATTTCCCATAGCTAACTACCTCATGGGGCAGGAAGTACCTTTATTCCCATTTTACAGTGTCAAGCCTTAGCCAAGGCTCCAATCAGCTCAGGAACTCAGCCCTCAAACCTGTTCACCTAAGCCCACTGTCACGGTGCCTCCCATAGGGCAAAGTCTGGTCTGTTTCCACGTGTCTGCGGTCCAGCTCGTCTTTCACTTTTGACCAAGCAAACCTATTCTTAAAGTGACCCTAAAGGGCTTTGATGTCTCCTAAGGGCTAAAATTAGCACAACTAAAGTGGCAGCAATAACAGTGTCATAGGGTGAAAGAACTAGGCCCAGTAATACCTCACACCCTCTTCCAAACCTTAATAAGCAAGAAGGCAAGCTGAGAGGTAATCTCCAATATCAACCCCTCAGGACAGGGTCCACAGCTTTAATCCTTCATGTTCTGTAAATCTACCTGCTAAGGGGCACAGGGCTGAGGCCACAGGGGCTGGCAGTGGGTGCATTCCTAAGGGAGGCTGGTCTGTCTGCTGGCCACTGGGGCCTCCTGCATCTCTGGCATACCCCCAGCCAGGCCCCATGGGAGGAAAAGGGTCAGTTAGCTTTAGTTTAAAAAGTGAGCACTACACAAAGGCTTGCCCTGGGGTTTCTGAAAAATATCCAGAGACCCTGAATAGAGGGGACTGCCAGCCACAGACAGCTCCAACCAGACCCAACCACAGGAGCTCTTAATTCTCCAGAGCAGGATCTGGAAGAGGGAGAAGCCAGTGAAGACCAGGAAAAGGCCATAGGACAGAGATGGGGATGTCAATAGATTTGTGGCCTTACAGATTCCTGATCCCAAAGCCCTGTCCACATGCAGGCCTTCTTATGCCTATCAGACCAGATACACACCATGTTGCTGGCGTGATTAAGGAGCACTTTATTGTCAGTCTCTGGGGACAGAACCAGGGCTTCCCTGGGGCCTAGGGCCTTAGTCCGAGGCACTGCCTTTCAGAGTTGCTTTGTACTTCCCTGTCATCTCCTTGGGTAACGGCACCAGGGCTGGGCAGGGCACCTGCCCTTCCACCTCACAGATGCACTCCCGCAGGCAGTACTTTCGGGGTCCAAAGTGGGCTGGATGAGAAAGCTGCTTTTTCTCCTGCTCCTCTTTCTTGAGGGTTTCCCTGTCGAAGAGCAAACAATGAGGTGTTGGCAACATTGCTCAGAGCCTCTGGGAAATGGAGGACTTCTCAGAGTGAACCCACCATCAGCCAGGGAGACCTGAATCTCCTACCCACAGGCCTCCCAAAGGAGGGAGGATGGTCAGCAGCAAGGCCCCAGGCCCACACAGCAGTGGTCAGCCTTCAACAGAGGGGCGGCCCAAGGCTCTGACTCACCAGTCAGGATAAATGGGCCTGGAAATGACCATGTGCTTTCTCAAAGACATTTTTCGCTTTCCTCCCTTCTTTCCTCCATGGAAAGAAAAGGGACCTGTCACAGCAGGCCCCACAGTTAGACACCCAGTAACTCCCAAGCTGAGATTCCCAAACACAACATGTTTCCAGCCACACAGTGCAAGTATTTCAGCTGCGTATCAGCTCCCCACTGACCCAAGGAGGAAGGGACTACCTTTATCCTCACTTCACCGCAGGAGGTACAGCTCAGAGGCTCAAGACTTAAGGTCACACCTCTGGTGAGCAGCAAAGCCAGATGGATCACACTCTCCAGCCCACACTCTGGTGAGTGTGGCTTGCTGTTGGAGAGCCTGCTTGCCGCCCACCTCCCAAAACACCCCTTTCCCCTCTCTCAAACTCTGTTAAGATATTTGCTCCCCTCCAGGTCAATGCCAGCAACTTACTCATTCTTCCCCAGGAGTTTTTTGATGTGCTCCATGATCTCCTTATTACTCTTGGTCTCCACATCCACAAGGACCTGCTCACCAGAATCTGCAAACAGGAAATAAGGGGGGAAGAAAACCTAAGAACTCGGCAGGACACTCTTCAGCCTCAAATGGTGGTGATTTGGAATCTGCTTTTAGTGGAGAACTATTTTAACAATAAACTACATTTGTTTACATAATGTATAATGCTACCCTTCCTTTTTCCTTTACTTTGTTATACATGAGCAGACATAAATTTTAGGCACATACAAAAGCAAACTATCTTAAATGAAAGAAATTCCAAGTTCACGGACAGAAAGATTCAGTATCGTTAACATGGCAGTCCTCCTCAAACTGGTCTATCGATTCAGTGAAATCTCTATCAAAATCCCACCAGGTGTTTGTGTAGAAACAGACAAGTGGAGCCTAAAATTCATGCAAAGGATCCAAAATAGCTATCACAATTTTGAAAAACAAGAAAATGGAAGGATGTTCAGTTTCCAATTTCAAATTTACTATAAGCTACAGTAATCAAGTTCAGTGGTAAAAGCACAGAACAGAACTGAGTCCAGAGATAAACCCTTATATTTATAGTCAAATGATTTTCAGCAAAGATACCAAGACAATTCAATGAGGAAAAACAGTCCTTTAAACAAATGGTGCTGGGACAACTGGGTATCCAAATGCAAATAAATGAATTTTGACTTACCTCACAACATTAAAAAAAAAGAAAAGAAAACTCAAAATGGAGCAGAGACCTAAATATAAGAGCCAAAAGTTTTATGAAACTTTGAATAGGCAAAAAACTTACCTAGGCAAAGATTTTCAGATATGATACCAAAAAACATGATCCATAGGGGAAAATCTGATAAACTGAACTGAATCAAAATTCAAAACTTGAGCTTCAAAAGACACCATAATCCATAGACTGTGAGATAATATTCATAATGCACAAATCTGATAAAGGACTTTGAAATTCAACTATATAAAAAATTCTCACAATTTAGTAAGATAATTCAACTAAAAAAATAGGCAAAATATTTGAATATGCCAGGGTGCTCAGCAAGATCTCAAATGCTCCTTGAATAAACAATTTTTAAAAAGCTAATAACAAGCACATGAAGAGATACTCAGTATCTCAGTTATTAGGGAAATGAGAAAATTAAAACCACAGTGAGATTAACTAGAGTGGCTAAAATATTTTTAAATGGACAATACCAATTGTTAGTGAGGATGCAGAGTAACTAGAACTTTTCTATATTATTGGTAAAACCACAAAATATAGCCAATTTAGCCACTGAATTAAGACAAAAAGACTTGAAAGAAGTAAAACTCTACTTGCAGACGACATGATTGGGTATATAGAAAATACTAAGAAATGTAAAAAAATAAAACCAAGAAATACGTGAATTTAGAGTAAGGTTGCATGACACAATGTCCATATATAAAAACTACTTCCACAAAGTTGTTTGGTGTTCACCAAACAAGTGGAATATGAAGTTACAAAACATACTCAATATTATTTAAAATGTCCATTCTTCTCAAAATGATCTTTGTTATTCCAATCAAAATCCCAGCAAGCTTTTTTCTAGAAAATCTTAAGTTTCTGGGAAATGCAAAGAACTTAGACTAGTCAAAGTAATTTTGGAGAAAAAAATAAAGAACAAAGTTGGATTTATACTACCTGATCTTAACATTTACAAAAATACAAAACCCAAGAAGACAGTGTGGTATTAGTATAAGGACAGATATAGATCAGTGAAAAAGGATAAATAGTTCAGAAATATATGGCCAAGTGATTTTTTGTGTGTGGTAAATTACATGACATAAAATTTACCATTTTAAAGTGTATAATCCGATGGGTTTGGTACATTCACAATGTTGTGCAACTATTACCATTATCTAGTTCCAGAACTTTATCGCCCCAAACAGAAACCCTTTTCCAATTAAACTGTCAGTTCCATACCACCCCCAGTGCCTGGTGACTACTGTCTATCTGTATGGACTGTCAGTTCTGGACATTACATAAAAATGGAATCATACATTGTGTCCTTTTTGTCTGGCAGCTTTGACGTAATATTTTCAAGTGAAACGTGTTTCATGTTGTAACATGTGTCAGGACTTCATACCTTTTCAAGGTTGACTATGGATACACAAGCATTTTGTTTTTCTACTCATGATTGAATGATTTTTTACAAAGATGCCAAGGACATTCAATGAGGGAAAGCACAGTTTTTCAACAAATGTGATAGCAACTGAATATCCCAAATCTGAAAAAACAAACTATCCCAAATCTAAAAAAACAAAAATAAACTTCAATCCCTAGACTCACTTAACACACACAGAATAACTCAAACCAGAACACAGACCTAAATGTAAAATCTAAAACTATAAACCTTCTAAAGGAAACAGAAGAATCTGTAGTAGGCAGAGATTTCTTGGAGAGGACACAGAAAGCACTAAACAAGAGAAAACAACTGATAAGCTGAAGTTTATCAAAACTAAAACTTCTGCTCTTCAAAAGATACCATTAAGAAAAAGCAAGCCACAAACAGAAAAAATACTCACAATACATGTATCTGGCAAAAGAACTGCATCCAGAATATAAAAACAAACAGCCCAGTTTTTTTTTGTTGTTTTTTTTATGTGGGTCGTTCCCTGGCTGGGAATCAAACCCAGGCCGCAGCATTGACAGCACCGAAACCTAGCCACTACACCACCAGGGAACTCCCCCAGTTGTTTTTTAACCAACAAAGATACAGACACCCACTGGAATGAGTAAAATTTAAAGGACAATATGGTAAGCAGAACAGCAGCCTGCTGACTTCTGGGCACTGAGCCCAATTTAACTGATTAAATGTTCATCTGGTCTAGAGAAGACACAAGCAGACATACACTTCTCAAGAGAATGTGGCCAGCACTAAGGGAAGGGCTTTGGGAGATAGGGGAGGGCCGATCTAAGGGTTTAGGGAGGGCTCCCTGTAGAAGTGGTGCAGCAGCTGAGTAGTGAAGGATTAAAAATTAAATAAAGTCCAAAGGGGATTTCAGCAGAAGGACTGGGATGGGCAAAGACATCAAAGCAGGTACAGCAAGGGAGTTTGGAAAAAACTAGGTGTGTGGTGGGAGAGGTAGGAGCAACAGGAGACAAGGCTGCTGAGGGAGTGAGAGGAGGCCACGACATACCATGGTATGGGAAGCCACAGTGACAGGAACAATGTTAGTAAGCTGGTGCCTCAGATCACTTGCTACGGGAGGAGGATGAGTGACAGGAAACACAGCCCTGGACCGCAGCCCCCCTGGACCGCAGCAGGGGCCCCGCACTCACCTAAATAGAACCGAAGGAAGGGTGATGGTGTCATGTTCTTAAACATCACAATCTGCACCCAGGGGTTTCTGTACTGGATCTGAGGTATGTTGAAAAACACAAATTTCCTGCAAGAGAGGAGGAATTAAATCCATGAAACAGGAGTTTTTAACCTACAATTTTGCATACCTGTGCATTTTTCTAGGAAATACGTTGAGAACTTTCATCAGATTCTCAGAACCCTACCCACCCCAAAAGGCTGAGAAAAGCATTTATTAGGAAACTGCCAGTGTGTTCTCTGAGTGTGGATGTCCAGACTCCTGGTTTGTCACCTGAGGGAAAAGAAATCTATATCCTTACCTCACAGTGCATACTAATGTAAAAGTGTAAAAGTAACAATGAAACTACGTAATGTCAATCTTGATTTGTGTGGTAGTTACACTGGTGTATTCATATGTAGAATTCATGGAGCTGACTTACGGGTGTGCACTTCATGTAGATTATACCACAATTTAAAAATAAATGAAACCATGCAAATAAACATGGGGAATATTTTTACAACCTAAGAGTGGATAAAAATACAACTACATTAAAACCTTTGCATGGCAAAATTTACCAAAAGCAAAATCAACATTTGCCAAACCTAAAGAAAAATGTTTGCAAAGCAAGACAAAAGGCTCATTCTCCTGTGATAGTTTTACAAATCAGTAATAAAATTTACAATTCAACAAGAAAAGGGAAAGGCCTCAAATAGGTAGAAACCCAAATGGCCTATCGTCACATGAAGAGATTCTGAATATCTTCCCAATAAAGTCATGTAGATTAAAATGATTCTTTTTCACCTCTTAAATTGCTAGGTTTTTTTTAAAGTTATCAAGTAAACATTTCCTTAAGAATATAGGAGTTCCCTGGTGGTGTAGTGGCTTAAGGCTTCAGCGCTGACACTGTCAACACTGCGGCCTGGGTTCGATTGCCAGCCAGGGAACTACCCACATACTACAAAAAACAAAAACAAAAAAGAATATAAATTGGTTTTACATCTTTAGAGGACAGTTTGGAACTAACAAAATTTTAGAAATGTAGATCTTGACTCAATTTCACTTCTGCTTTTAGGTATTTTCCCATTTGAATGTGAAGACATGCATGAGGTTTACTACAGCATTATTTTTACAGCAAAGGAACAGAAACTTCAATGCCCCTAAAGGGAGGACTGATTAAATAAATTACGATACAACTGTATGTGAGCATCCGTCTTCACCTGCCCTCCGTCCTAAATGGCTAACCTGTGTGCACTGAGGAAACGGGCTTTCCTGCCCTCCGTATTCAGTTGTGTTCCACCAACAAGCAGCACTGGCAGGAGACCAGGAGGAGGGAACAGAGTTAAGGTATTTATCCCTGGCTCATCCCAAGTCCCAGGCTCCTATCAGGCAGGTCTGTCCATCTCCAGCTTCCAATAGTTGTTCTCCCCCTCACTTCTGCAAGTCTAGACCCGGGGTCTTAAACAATTTCTTGTGGTTTCTTTCACCTCTCCTTCCCCACACCTTTGTAAATAGTCCCTTAACTAAAAGCTCCCAAATGATCTGAATTCAAATGCACCCTAGGCTTCCTGCTGCCACCCTGCCCCATACAAGGTCAGACAATTTCTTGAACTCATCCTAGAAAAAGTGCTACATACCTCATTGCTGAATATCCATCGCTACAGTTGATCACCTTCGAAGTACTCCCCTAGGGAAGCTAGGCACTGATGCCAGCGCCTAGTCCACCCTTCAAAGCAATTTTGGAACTCCTTTACTGGAATGGCCATCAGAGTTGTTGTCATACCAAGAATCTGACAATTTACCAAGTTGTTTGTACAGTGCTGCAAACATATAAGCACATGGTGAAAAGTTCACAAACTTAACTGTCAGATTTTGGGGACGACCACAGCTCTGATGGCCATTCCAGAAAAACAGTTCCAAAACTGCTTTGAAGGGTGGACTAGGCACTGGCATCAGTGCATAGCTTCCCAAGGGGAGTGCTTTGAAGGCGACCATAGTGATATTCAGGAATGAGCTATGTAGCACTTTTTCTAGGATGAGTTCAAAAAATTAATTGTCCAACCTCATACATCAGACAACAGAAAGGTACAAGTGGTACATGGGACAGAAGCACAGTCACCTAATTTCACCTCTTCCAGCTCTATGACCCAGGGCAAGTTAGTGCTCTGTGCTTCTATACTGATGCCAAGATGATGGCAATGCAGGACATGCAGTACAGACTGGAGCTTATAGTCTATTTTTAAGAAGATGAGGGAGTTCCCTGATGATGTAGTGGCTTAAGGCTTCGGCGCTGGCGCTGTCAGCGCTGCGGCCTGGGTTCAATTCCCAGCCAGGGAGCTACCCACATACCAAAAAGCAAAAAAAAAAAAAAAAAAAAAAAAAAAAAAAAAAAAAAAAAAAAAAAAAAAAAAAAAAAAAAAAAAAAAAAAAAAAAAAAAAAAAAAAAAAAAAAAAAAAAAAAAAAAA